>CM042439.1:3772920-3932920 GCA_023631565.1 Gymnocephalus cernua | reverse complement strand
GACCATTAACAATGAACAGCCTCATCTGGACAGCAAGGAAACTTCCTCAAACCAAAAACAGTTATAACCACTTGGTGCAGACTCCCACTGCAACTGTGTTTTCTTTGTACAATTTTCTTCTTTTAAATAGGTCTCAGTCTTAAATGCATGCCTCCCTGCACAAGAATGGATTTTGTTTTTTGTTTTAAATAGAGGACGGGGAGCCTGGAAGTATCCTAGTGTCCATCAGGCCTGATCCACTGAAACCAAAAGTCAACACGAGTCATTCCGATGTGCTGTGCTATGCCATGTAGATGAAGGTGTTTAAATCGGTCTCATCCCGCTTTATGTACTTGTGATCTATCAGCCACTCAATCTGCTCCTTGATCATCTTCTTCTGTGGTAAAAACATGTTCTTCAGGATCTCCACCAGCTCTGTCTGCAGCTGGGCGTTGTTGATGCGCTTCCTCATCTTCATGATCTGGATGATGGCCTCCTGGAGATTGGAAACACACAAAGCGGTGTGAAAAATAAGAAAGTGCACCGTATAACAGATGGATTATATTGAAGTTTATACAAACACAGCCACAGGTGTCTGTTAAAACTCCATGATGGGAAATGGAAGGTAAAAACATTTATTCTCAGTAGGTGGTGTTATATAACAGAGGAGAGACCAGCAATATCTTCACCTGCATGCTGGGAGCTCATATCCATACCTGCGTTCTTAGTATCCTTAGCTGGACGATGCCCTCGTTCTCCTCCTCTCTCATTCGCTCTGTGGTGAGCTGCAGCCGACCTATCAGGTTAATCTTCCCCCTCTTCTGAACCTTTGAGTTTTTTCTGTAAAGTTGAAATTAAAAAAATAAAAAAAATAACACAAACAAATTCCCAGGGTCAATGAACAATACACTGCTACAGTTTTTTTAAAATGAAGGTACAGGTAACTCGATTCACAGTATGTGTAGGTAACTTGTGTATGCGAAAATGCAGAAAAAAATTCAAATAACAGATAAAAATTACTAGTTTATTCTGACTTGTCTCACAGAAGACCAAATACCAGGATGGCATGGGTATTTCTACTAAATGCAAATGAAATGTGTAAACAACAAAGCCACGTGGCACACAGTTTGCAGGTGAGAGAGGAATCCGGCAGGCACAAATACTATCTTTTAGCGAGATGAGCACCCAAGGACCAGGGGCTCATTGCACAAAAGTGCAGGTCTGACAATGTTGCATGCTAATGCATGGGTGCAAATATGGCATTTGATTTGTTAAACCTGTAAAAATGAACGTGAGAGGACATTATCTCATGTTGCAAAACACAGCCGTCATGTTGCAAATTTGGTGAAAGGGGTCCTAGAACCGAAAATACATTAAACCAAAACAGGTAACTTTTCCTTACATGAGAGAAAACTCCTGGTTGACATAGAATAATGTTCCTTCTGCAAAGTCTTTGGGTGAAGACACCACCGGGTCGTACGACAACACCTGCCGCTTGAGTTTGGGAAAAGCCACCAGAGACTGGGAGAGTGAGAAAAGCATGATGGTTCAGAGGGAAGCAATAAAAAAATCAGAGTAATAAAAAAGAAAAAAAAGCTACTTATAAAATGCAATGCTTACAGCACTAAATCTGTCGTTCAGAGATGTGAACTTGCTGATTCATTTGTGACAACTATGATGGAGCCAAATCACCAGTTTTATCGTCATCATTTGTCTTACAACATCTATCCATTTACCCAGAGAGTGCGTCGCAGCTCGGCGTCCGGCAGCTCCGTGGCTAGCTTGAGGTTTTCAAAGCTGATCCTCTCCCTGGGCCTCTGGTTCCAGGCAAACAGCACAGCCAGCTGGAAGGTGGTCACCTCCAGGTCATACTGGCCCACCTCATTCTTAAAGGTTATCTGGAGGAATGACACATTGTTTAGTGGCTTTCCCAGCTTCTTTCACAGAGAGAGCAAAACATAACCTTTCCCAAAAAGAATAAATTGTAAAATGATTGGGATTCAATTCTATTTGAAATGATTTGTTCACAACTATCTGCGCACAATAACCACCCATAAAGAGTTGGATGACTACGAGCGAGTCCTTTCACATTACAGTAATTTGATCCACTGTTTAAATAAAAAATATTGATGTGTTGCTTAAAATGTAATTTAAGTTTATATCTGCTGCTTGACAGGCACAAATCAAATAATTGTGGTAAATGATTTTATTATTTCTGCGTGTCATTTTTATTCCTCATTTAATTAAGAGGACGATACACATAAACTGTTCTTGGATATACAGCAACCTGAGACGAGGCCTAAAACAGGGTGTATGAAATGAAGAGCTGTTCATATGTATCTGCATGTCCAGACTGATCTCAATAAGACACGCCAATTCGTATGCCATTTTTGCCGTGTTATCAAGACGCATACTCACTTTCTAGTGTATTTATTAACGCCGTTTGGCCTCCACTGACTTACATCAGCTTGTGATTGCCTGTCAATTTACGCCGTAGCGAGTAGTATGAAAGGGCAAAAATCTGTAGGGAGGGTGGTCGGGATGGTGGATGACTAAAACACAGGACCTTCACCCAGGAGACCGGGAATCATGTCCCACGTGTCACGTTTCCTTCGTGTCCCGGGAGTCACGTTTCCTAAACTCAACAGTCGCTTTCTTCTTTTCCTAAACCCAACCCGTCCGCTGTATACGGCACTCAAAATGCATACAGATAACACGGCACTTGGCTTTAGAAAGTGGTGTGTACGTTTACGCGATAATACGCCAAGTGGCGTGTATGTTACGTCCGCTGTATACAGTGTAGACATGCACGCGGATAGCTCAAAATGCGTACAGATAACACGCCACTTGGCTTAAGAAAGTGGGCGTGTATGTTTACGCAAAGTCATGATGCCATGTTGGCATGGCTGTGTTGCCATGTTAGTGCAAGTAAACAACCTAACACTCACAATGCCGTTGGACATTAGGTGATGCCAGTGAAGCTTCCTGCCACTGTGGTTCTTCTTGTAAAAGTCTTCTACCTCTGGTATCAAATCCTCCAGCTCTGTAGGTAGAGAGACGAAAACCTTCTCGCTGCTCCTCGACCACGCTCCAGCATTCAGGATCTTTATGTTGACCGAGTCAGCTGCAAGGGGAACATGCAAATTAACTGCTTACAGTTAATGTGTCTTAAACTTGGGCAGAATGACAGCTTTAAAACTAAACAGGTGGACAAACATTGTCATTATTAAAAGGATTTAACACCAGCATTTAAGTTCTGTCGAGATTTGTCATTAATTTGGTTGTGTGAAACTATTTTGTGCTACTACTATTTTGGGAATACGCACGTGTGTGTTTTCCTGGCAAGAGTTAGATGTGAGGAACCATACCAGCCAGGATATGGTCAGCCTAACTTTGCATAAAGATAGGAAACAGAAGGAAACAGCTAGCCTGGTAATTAACATATAATTTCTCGTTTGTTTAATCTGTACAAAATCCAAAGAAGTGTAAAAAAGTCACATTTTGGTTGTAAGGGAGGGTTATGTGCTGGATTATTTCTTGGCAGGGCATAGGGACTCCATTGCACTAGGTCGCAAAAAAAAAATAATAAAACCACAACTTTTACAAACGAGATATAACATGTTAGTGAGCTTGAGAGGTGTCAGCAGGAGTTTGGTTTAAGGTGGGGTTTCTTTTTTTTGTTCCCTATTGCTTCCAGTCTTTATTCTAAGCTAGGCTAAGCACATCACGGTTCTAGCTTCATAATAGCATACAGACATTAGTGGAATCTCACCTCTCTCGCAAATTTCCCAAAATGTTAAACTATGCCTTTAAGCAATAACGCTAGCTTTAAAAGTTTTGTCAATAAATCAATTACTTTTAAGTAAAAGTACTACCTATTTACTGATTACAGCTGCTCAAAGACTTTATCTCCTGCATCATTACAGTATATTAAGTGTGTGAGTGAGACCTCTTACCTGGTAAAGCAAGCTTGTTATGTTTATGCATTTCTTTGAAAGATTGGTTGAGGTCCTCTGACACCTTGATGTCTTGAAACATCCTGGCCAGCTTGTTGACATAGTCAGCTGGCATTCCTACTTCCTGTTAATATACATGACACCACAGGTAGACAGTTTTTAGAGGTGATAAAGGAAATCTCCTCAAGGAATTACATGTTCTCTTTTGGCTTCATTTAGCGTTTCTTCTTTCTTAATATCTTACCCTGAGCCACTCCACCATGTTCTCCTCTATCTCGCTGTCGGCCGAGATGTCTAGGATGAGTCGACGGGTCAGGTGGGCTTTGTGGTAGCGCATGAACACGTCTTTGTTCTGGACATACTTGAGCACCAACAGCTGCAAAGAAAGAGCACACAGATGGTTACTGAAGCCAACATTAAAAGTCAAGTAAGCCCTTTTGCAAGTTGTGCCGCTGCAACTACATGAATGGTAATAGCAGTCTGTGTGCCCAAGATGTGGCCACTTTACGCTAGTTGTTGGTGTTAAGTGATAATTAATTTTTTTTTTGGATCATCCTGAAAAACATTAAAAACATGACATTGATTGGGAAAGAATTATAAAACCTGCTCTTGCTACATTCTAGTTAGTAATAAAGTCTACAAAACGTTCTAGATGACTTACGTTTGGAACAATGCCCAACCAACTTGGCACCTTGTTCCAATGCTAACCACAGGGGTAAAAACAATCCAATAACAATATGAAGGTTCCCTGAAACATACCACTTCCTTGAGCTTGGCCTCTATCTCCTCAGAGGTGAGCTTCTTGCTCAGCGGGGTCTTCCTCAAGAGCATGTCACAGTAGTTGGCCAGCAGCTCTGGACACTTGGACTCTGGTTGAGTTTTCAGACCTACCCTGTAAACACAGGAGAGGAAAACTAGTGTAGTCAGACATTATCACCTTCAGCAAATACTGAATTTCACACAGGGAGCATCTCTTACCCTTTCTGTTTCATAGGAAGTTCTAATTTAAATATAGTGGCGTCATTCACAACAGCTTTATATGCCTGCGAAGAGGTTTGAAAAACAGGGCTGCGATCAGTTAAGAGCATCTTCTGACAGGTTTATCCTACAATGACACTGTACTGTTAACAGACAAGTTAGTAAGAGCTCACTTTGTCTCGAGCTGTCAAGAAGCGTGGGTCATCCTGAAAGGCCTGTTTCACCAGTCGGCTGAAGCGGTTAAATAAAGTGAGCAGCTGCTCCACATATTTCTCTGAGTCCTGCAACAAAGAACATAATGTGAAACCAGTCAATGTGATGAGCACTGAAGTTAATTCCTGACCTTGGAAATAGTAGTTTGACAAATCAAGGTGAACTTACTAGCTTTTTGCAGAGCTTTTAACCGCATGTCACAATCTTCGTTAGCTGATCCGTGACGTGCGGTTGAAAGCTCCACAAAAAGCTAGTGGGGGGACTTGAGCTAACATATTTTTTTGTTAAATCATTGCAATATCTTACATATTCTGCATCTTTTGGTCTGAAAATATCAGTTAAGTCAATTTGATGAATCAGTATGAGGACAAGGCTGGTAATGTTTTTATTTCCAGGCCACTGTGGATTTCAAAATCCAAACATTAAAATTACAATTTTACATCTCTAGTACCCATAAAACTGGTAAAAAAGAAAATGATTTTGGTATAATAATTCTGGGGGGAAAAAAGAAGACTGACTGGCCAACTGATTGTAGTGATGACATGTTCCCAGATCTCAGCAATAACAAAAATCCAAGTTGTAATAAACTGGAATAATCCTTTAACATCAAGACTCAACTTGCATTTCACGGCTGTTAATTTCCCACCCAAATCTCTGTGTGTGTGCGTGTGTGTGTGTGTGTGTGTTTATGTGAAACACTCACAGAGGTGATCGTCTCTGCTGTGGCCACCATATCAGCCAGGCCAGCGCTCATGATGTGCTCCTCCAGGTCCTTCAGCATGGGCTCGATGCCGCTGGGTACTTTGTCCATAAGAGAGAACATCAGATGCAGCTCTGTGATGGAGGGAAAGGGAACGTTATCACTTAAGGAAGTGTAAGCAGCACTTGATCTGACATACAGAATACTAAGCTTTTATTTGGCAGCTGCATTTTAAAACTAGCAGAAGATGAGCAACTTCAAAATCCATTACTGTGCATGCCCTTTGTCCAATTAGCATACTAAATAAAACATGAAAACGTGATGATTTTAAGGCAGGTTCTGGAGTTATAAAGTGGATTTATGTTAGTCCCATTTCTGAGAGATTAGCAAGCTTGGTTCACCCTAAGCATGGACACTCCCTGACTACACTCAGTGTATCATCACACGTTGATTTAAGAGGAGTGGTGGCAACAACACGGATGTTCTACAGATGCTGGATAAGAAGGTTTGTTCAGGGCTATTTCCTGGTGCAAACCTGAGCTGGCTGAGCCTTTGGTGGGAGCAGTCCGGCCGTACTCACTCTCTGTCTCATTTCGTTTGATCATGCCTGGACACTCGGCTAAGATGGTCTCCTTGAATGACGTAACCAGTGCATTGACGCAACACTCCATCAACTAGGAAGATAAACAGAAGGAGAACAATTCAGCAGAAATATGTAAGAGATGTGCAATACAATAAAACGTTTAGTTTCCGAGAGTGAGATGAGAAGATCAATATCAATCTTGTCTAATTTGTTTCATCTGTACACAATTTGTAGTTTTAGGGGGAGTTACTATTCCTTGAAGAACAACAGTTAATCCTTTGACCCAGCACTTCCGTGCAGCATCTTCTGCTTAAGACGCGCAGGTTATATAGCAGGTTGCCAGATTCAGTCTGTGAGTATTAAACAAATGAGATACAATGTTCTTAATGCACAGACCTGGGACTGCAACTAACCATTATTTTCATTGTTGATTATTTTGTTGATTATTTTCTCGATTATTCAATTAGTTGTTTGGTCTATAAAATTATGACATAGGTCAGGGTTTCTAAAAGCCCAAGATGACGTCCACAACTCAAAGATATTCAGTTTACGGTCACAGAGGAGTAAAGAAACTAGAAAACATTCTCATTTCAGAGTGGGATGCACCGATGTGAAATTCTAAGACAATACCCATGTTTAAAATAACAAATGTTTTTTTATTGTTTATTTTGTTCAGGGACACAAAGAAATCTTCATTATAAAAAAGCTTAACGGAACTGTTTTAGTCATTCCTTCATTATAAAACAACCTTTAATATATCCGTCTTTCACATGAAAAATAACTGCTTCAAAAGCCATCTTAACCTTTTAACACAACATTTAGCTAACATTTCCCAAAACATAAACTATTCTTTTAATAAAAATACAAGTTGTTAATAGAGTATGAACAAATGTGTAAATCTAAAAAGCTTTATAAAAAAAAAAAAAAAAAAAAAAAAAAATGTAGAATTGTCAGCAAAGTAAGATACACCATTCTCATGTGTAATACTCACTGCTTGTACAGAGTTACAGTCACGTCTGGTCTCCAGGTATCGCAGTGCACGTTTCTCCTCTTCCCTCAGCTTCGAATCAGCCTGGTGAAAATACACACCAGAGCATGCACATTTATTTATTAAGATAGATTTGGCTAGAGACTTAAGGGGAATTGACATTCTGTCTGAATTATGCTACGTTTACTATTGCCTGTCTCCGCTGTATGTCATTTATTGAGAAATTCAAATAAAAAGTTGCACACTGCCTGTTGTACAACACATCATAACAGTTGTCATAATAGTGTACATAATATGTGTAGTAAGGGTAGGCAGCCTCATCAACATAAAGTCATGATAAAAAAAATAGTAATTACATTTTTACACATTTATTTTACATAAAATACTCAACAGCATCTCTCAGAAAAACCTCATAATAAACATTTACATCATATGACAAACAGACAATATACCGTGTCTATTTCTGCTGTGAAGCATGACATTCTGTGTGCATGAAACCCCAGAGGAGAGGCAAGTACTCAGAGTACATCTCTACCACAAAAATACAAATAAAAAACTAATTGTAATAGTTATTTTAATTCCCTGTAAATGCAACTATTAGCACATTAGCAATCAACAAAGGAATATGACAGGCAATTTGAGAGTTAATAATATGCAAGATATAAACTCAACGTCTGTCTTATCAATGTACTTTATTTTGTTTTGCCCAAGTACTTCAGGGGATAGAAAACTATCACTGACATGCAGTAGAAAAGCAGAAAAAGCATCTTAAAAGGATGTAAAAAAAAGAAGAACATTTTACAAATTCATACACAAATATTCTTTAATAGGGTCAAATGTGTTATTGTAGACAAGCCATCCAGCAAAAGATCCTGGAGAAGAACAGGTTATTGAAGTAACAGTGCCAAATCTACACTGGCTTACATAAAGTGTTGAAGCTTGACCAAATCTGTGACTTAACATTTTTGACCCATGCTGTTCTTTAACAGACACAATGCTTCAGTTTTGTTTGAGTAAGAAAGAAAATGTGAATAAGACAAGCATGAGACCAGCCACAGCAGCAGATCACTGACTGTTTTCTCTTTTGATTCCTCCAACATGTCTTTTTGCCAAGATCGCCAAAACAGGGAATAGGAGTCTCTTTGTGAAATGCAATTGTAGGACAGCGGCTATTATCTTTGTTACAAAGAGAACCGAAGGTTGTTTTTATTTTTCCAGTGTGAGCAGAGAGCATGCTGGGAGTGGCAAATCTGGTTGGGAGCGGAGTGATTACAAAAACGGTTTGAACAGGGAGCAGGACTTCCTGCCATTTCAGCATTTCAAACCTTTCAAATTATCAACTGACTAGCAGTATTCAATTTAATTTTATTTATAGTGTCAATCATAACAGAAGTTATATCAGGACACTTTCCAAATAGAGTACTGTAGGTATAGACCAAATGCTATAAGTTACAGAGACCCAACAATTCCCCCAAGAGCAATTGCACTAGTGCAGCGGCGGCGAGGAAAAACTAGATAATTATCATAAAAAATTCTTTAAGTCTCTCTTCTTTTTTCGGTATAGATTGGCAAGAGAAGACCATTAATCAGCAAAAAACATGCATCAGTTAACGTCCATGACTGACGAGAACAGAAACAAAACAAAACCTACAAATACATTCATGTCTCGTACTTACATATTTCATGTAGTTTTGGACCCCATTTTGCTGGAGGTAGGCGGGCGCCTGTGTTCTGTAGAACCTCTCAGTAGAATCCATATATGCCTTCTCAAAGTTGTCCCTGTAGATCTGCAGCTTGTCGTCCGGGTTGGAGCACAGGTTCACTGCTCAGAAACAAAACCCAGTGCCATCGCAAAGAGACATGGAGAAGGTCAGACAGGCGTGTGTAATCTTAGAGTTAAACATACTATGTTATATACTATACTATGTTTTTACTTGCATTTTTTGAAATCTGTTAGGTCTATATGTTTGTGTTATGTGGTGAATGTGTAAATGAACTGCTACCTCCTCTGTCAGCTCTAGCCACTGAAAAGAAATAAGTGGAGAAATCAGGCCAATTACAAAAGCTGGTCAGTCTGATGTGGTGTTGCCTGAGCTCATTACTATTCATGAGCTCGCCCAGTTGCGCTGGGTAAAGGATGCTGATAGCCAGGCTCTCATTGGCTAGCTGTTAGCCAATCAGAGTCAAGCAGCTTAGCTCATTGAATATTAATGAGAACTGGCACAGATCGAGCTGAGTCTTCCTGCAGGCGTTCTATACTACGCTAGAATGGCTTGAAACAAGGTAACCAAGGCATTTTTTCCACAAAAAATGTTACAGAATCCAGAAGAACTTCAGACGTTACCACAAAGTAATGAAATATGCGTGGCAGGGCACCTTTAAGAGACCTAAGCTATAAGTAGGAGCTTTTGACCACTACCAGCGCTACTGAGCAATGTTTTTATGAGTGGGCCCGTTTTCCTTTTGTATCATGCACGCCAGTGGTTTCACGATAGTCTGTTGACAGTTAGGTGGTGGTGGCAACTGGGGCTGAACAATTAATCGTTTTCAAATCGAAATCGCGATTTGAAAGAATGCGATTAGCTAATCATGAAGACCGCGATTAATCGAATGTGCAATAATTAGTTGAATGTTTGGTGTAACATTTGGTACAACATACTCTTTTTATTATATTTAATGTTATTTCATACGTTAAATGCTGGAATAATGTTACATATCACGGATTCAATGTTCCATGCTTATAAAAGAAAAACACTTATTGCTGGAAATTCATATCCATGTTCTCATCCTTACATAATAATATAACAGGTTTGATGGTGTCTCATCTTATAATGCTCCATGACATGTTTTATCTGTTACACAGTGAATATTGAACTTTAGCTCAACTTAAAAAATAATAAATCAGAATAATAATCAGAATCATAATCGCAATATCTATCAGAAAAATCTCAATTAGATGTTTTCTCCAAATCGTTCAGCCCTAGTGGCAACAGTAGGAAACAAAGGTAAAGGAGAAGAAGCTAGCCCAAAAACAAAGTATTTAAAATAGGGCTGAATGATTAATCTCATTGAAACAGACATTGCAATGTGAAAGAACTACATTTTCAAAATCGCTAAAGCCAATGGAAGCGATTAAAAAATGTTTTTGCTACACAATCTAACCAACTCCAGATATTGGAACAAAAAGGTAACCCGTATTAGTGTTTCTCACCGTAAGACTCTCTTACTCCGATGACCAGCTGGGAGTCAAAGGCCTCTCCCAGCCTCTCAGCGTGGACGAGCTTCATGGCACTATCTTGTAGCCTGTTTTTAATGTTGGAAAAGATGGACTCGTTCCATGTGTCCAGCATCAGCTAAAGGGACAGAGACACAGGATATGATCACAGCGTACATGCACTACATTCTTAATTTAGTTACACTGCCAAAGAAATAAAGTTTACTCGTAGTTTTCCCACCCCTGCTCCTCCTCACCTTGCGGACGATGCTATCCTCCACGTTGGACTTCTTGTTGCTTCCTTGCTTGCCCATCAGAGTGATCTCCAGCTGACAGAAAGGCTTGGGCAGAATGTCACACTGTGTGAAGAACTTCCTCCACTCCACGATGTAGGCCTTCAGCAATGCTGTGTCATCCTGGTGACTCAGCACCCGCTTTGAAAGAGTGAGAAACACAAGTATATAATTAACATATTGACAGATATTAAAGCGTAACTCTCGCTAAATGCAACCTAGGGTCTTTTTGTGAATGTACCCGAGTCAAACTTTTGTTTAAAAGCATAATTAGGATAGTCTTACTGCTTGTGCTTGTTTGATAAAATCTAGGATGTCCTCTTTGAGGGCCTGGTGGATCTTAGCTGGACCTTTGTCATCCCACAGGCACACAGCATGGACGTCTCTGTAGAAACAAAGAGGGGAAACAAAACAATGTTGGAGGAATTCTCTTCCCTGACAAATTTTGCCTTCAAGATCAATGCCTAAGATGAAAGGAGATGCATTACGGTAAACTTACGAGAACAGGTCAAACCACTGCTGTTTGGTGACAGACTCCTGCCGTAGCAGCTTCAGAACTATGGGACGCATCAGGTCCCATTTGTCTTCAAATTGAAGGGAGCCTTTGTTCTGGAAACAGACAGGAGGGAAGTGAGCTACATCATTCAAACTGTTCATGAGCATTGACAAATTAAATATAGGTTAAGAAACAATTTAACTTCACAAACTTCTTTTAAAAATCTTGACATTTTTTGTCTGTTAAACAGTGACAAACCAAAGTGTCACTTAAAAAAACATAATCAAAACGTAATAAAAACACTTTTCTGTAGTCTATATCCACAACGTTCCACTTCCGGGATTGCTCCGTTGCCGACGGAAATTCTCACTCTCATTCCTTGGGCTTTCTTTGTGTTGACATTTTATACTCTGGTTGATTTAAGAGGACTATAGTTAACCTTTTCTCAGATCTCTGCAGGGTAAATTGAGACAGCTAGCTAGACTATCTGTCCAATCTGAGTTTTCTGTTGCAAAACTAAAACAATCTTTCAACGTACACACCAAGACAAGTTCCTTCCCGAGGCTATTTTGCAGAGGCGCTGTTGCTCTGTAAGGCGCTTAAAGCAGCCCAAGACGATTGCGATTGGTTTAAAGAAATGCCAATAAACCAGAGCACGTTTTTCTCCCATCCCGTAATGCTGTGTGGACTCGCCAGACCCTCCTCTGCAGCGCTGTGGAGGAAGGTCTGGCAATGCGAGACTACTTTTCTGTAGAATAGTTTTTGTCCTGTCATTGTAGGGGACAAATAATTACATGTAATTTGTGTCTCTGTTCCTGTTGTCTTTGTTTCATAGATTTGAAATAGCTTTAATTTAAATACTTTTTTCTTTCTTTCTATGAAGAATGCCAAAACAAAAAGAATTATTTACGCGTGACTCATGAAGTAGTCGATTAATTACCTCTTAAAATGTTTTAATAACTCTTTGACTTTGCTTCAAGGATTAATTACCTTCTCATTAAATGACTAATCATTTTGTCTATAAGACATTCAGAAAACACTAAAAGATGCTCATCACAATGTATTACAGCTCAAGGTGGAAGTCATCTGATGTCTTGTTTTGTCCCATAGTTAGCCTGAGCCTTCCAACAGCACCTTTTTGTTAGACCCTCCCTGTCTGGATAGCTGTGTCACATTCTATACTACATACTGCAGGTTTTGAGCATGCAGTGTGGTCACACCGGAAAAGTGACTCATTTAAGTAGCCTATATTCAAAACAGTCAATATGCATACTACATTTTTTTTTTTTTTTTAGTGTGCTGTTGGTGTACACTATTCTCCAACATGGCCAAACCAGCTGCAAAAAAATTTAACTAATTGTGGGTGGTGGTAAAAGAGCTACAGGAACAACTTAAAAAATTACATTTTTTGGAAAAAAACATTTTACTGTGTCTCTGTTGTTCATCTTGCTGTGTGATTGTAAAGTCCACGTCTAACAGCGCAAGTATGTTGATTTATTGCATAGACCTGCAAATGTATTTACTTACTTCATCGTCATTGCATACAAAGTGTCAGTACAACAACATGCAGTTTAGCATCTAACCAAACTAAAGCAAATGTGCATACAGTGATAAAGATAAACCAAAGCACAAAATGAACAATAGACCAATGGGGTAGTGATAGAGGGAAAGGCTATCACTGTGATACAAAATAAACCAAGCAATATAGTACAAAATGTAAAGCAGCAATTGTCATTGTGTAACTACGATTATGAACAGTATGACCAGAACCTAAGAAACAGTATGTACACCCAAAGATCCACGTCAGCCTATGTAATGGAGGCTTTCTGTTGTATCTGTTAGTCTAGATCAAGGGGAAGTACATTTCCAGGACAAAGCCTGATATCTGGTGTGTGGCTCACGTGGAGGAGGTCAGGCACTCTGTGTGCTGCCGTTCTCAAAATCACTTTGATACAGAAAACAACAACAGCCTTCAAGCGAGCAAGCTACACGCCGGGCCATATCATCAGCGGAACCTTGTCCTCCTCAAGTAAACTGCCATTTATGTGAAAAGTTGTTGGAGTTTGTAGGGTATCAGCTGTGGAGTAATAGATAATTGGTCTACTCTAAAACATGTTCTACCATATCTGAACCTTAACCAGAGAAATATGAAAGTTATAGTGATACATTTTTTTGAAGGGTGTGTCACAACAGAACACCACAGGAAATCCTTTATTCTTGTGGCAATGGCAATCAAACTTTACAACTCATCTAGAGAGATGGACAGCAGAGACATGGGGTGCAGAGATGGCTTCAGCCTCCTTCTAGCTCTGTTTGCACCTTATCATCAACCAGTTTGATTTTTCAATGACCCTCACTGTGAACCGTTTACTTTTTGACGTTTACGTTTATATTTTGAAAAGCACCTTACTGTTAACCTGATTACGGCATTTCCGGCATTGTGTACATTTAGTTTTTGCAACTGATAATTTGTATTGTTTATATTTTGTTTTATTTGCGCTCTTTCCTACTTGTACTACTTATACTCCTCCAGAGTCAGGAAATGAGCAGGAGGCATCACTACAGACCCATCACACCCTGGACACAACCTGTTCCAGCTTCTTCCCTCTGGTAGGCACCACAGAACACTGTTCGCCAAAACAACCAGACACAACAACAGTTTCCATTACTATAATGAACACTTAACACCAGTACATTAGTTTCAGGATCAGTCCCTGTGAAATAACCCTGTAACAACAAGCAACCACCTTGCATTACATTATATTTGTATAGTGTTAAACGTAAACATGTAAATATCTGTCAATGTACTCTGTGTATAATCATATTAATCAATAAGTATTTATTTATTCTAGCACCATTTGCACTTTTGCATTGGCCTATTGTCTTACTTTTTACAATCCTCATAAAGTTTGCAAAGTGCAAATGTTTACATGTGTGTATGTATGTATGTATGTATGTATGTATATATAAACTGTTTTATATCCAAACTTCTATATGTAGCATATAGGCCTAGTAGTCTAAGCAGCTTTGTTGTCCTCGTTTTAAACCATATGCCTATTTCTGTATTCCTATTTCTGTTCCAGAGTCAAATTCATTGTATGTGTTCACACTTACTTGGCCATAAAAACTGATTTTGATTCTTGTATTGCAACGATAAATACAGTTTAATCTTATCATGTTGGTACAGATATGAGATATCTCATAATGAAATAATGAATACATGTAATGAATACACTGGGGCTAGCTAACAGAGGAGATTAGATGATTCCATGCATATTTTGACATTGTCTGTCTGCCCATACAGTACATACTGTTACTGTTTTCCATGCAAAAGGCTTGTGTTTTGACTGCAATGCCATTTTTCTCTACCGATACACAGCTCCTGTGGATCCTACTTTGTCACCTCTCCTGTCCCTCTTGACAACTGAATTAAGACACATGTGTCATAGTGCCATAGGTTCTTATCAAGCTAAACTTAGTTAGCAAGGCATTTAAGGATTAGCCTAACGTTCACTCAATGCACAGAAACTGCTGCGACATTTGCTTTTGGCAGCCTTTAGCATGTATTTTAAAGGGATGGTCAGCTGCAGTTTTCTGTGCCACTGAATTGACAGCTCATATGAGATTTGTAGCTAGCGTATACATAGATATTTACATTTTAGCGCAGCTAACGATATGTCTCCCATCCGTTATCATTCTCTCTGTTTCTCCGTGTCTGCCTCTTGGCTGTATATTTAGTTAGCTGTGTTGTAGCTATTCTATTAAGCTAAATCAGTCACAAGTAGCTAATGTTAGCCAGATGTAACTTAACTGCTCCCAGCTAAAGTCAACACTGACAGCACAGTCGCGTACAGGTGGTGTGTAATGTTCATCAAGTTTGGAGCTAAACGCCAACATTACACCACGCAAGTGACACGCACTTTACCGGGCGTTAAATACAAAATAATTGAATTGAAGTGGGTCCTACCTTTAGCAAATTAGACGTCGCCATGTTCCCCTCAACTTATCGTCTCGTAAAGTCTCGCGTGAACTACACGCAGCGTGAACATCACCGACTCTTAAACAGTACTAGTCATCATTAATAAATAGCCTAAATAAATAATAGAGGCATTTCATTTAACAGTTTAAAATATTGTGTTAATTTGTTATATTTGTCCCTTAATTTAGTTATTATTTCATGATTTATTATATTATTATCATAACCTTTATAACAATGGTGGACGAAGTAGGCCTATATTCAAATTCTTTTCTAAGAAGGCCTAGGTAAAAGTACCAATATCTCACTGTGAAAATACTCCACGACAATTTACTTAATAAATTAAGTACAGTATATGTTTTATCAGCAAAATATACTTAAAGTACTGAACGTAAAAGTACTCATAATGCAGAATGTCCTGTTTCAGAATAATAATATAGGCCTATTATTGGATTATAATTATTGTTGCATTAATATAAGCATCAACACTAATGTTGTCGCTGGAAAAGGCGGAACTATTTTTTTTACTACCATTTTACATATGTGTTGTTTGATTGTTGATGAATATTAGTTAGCCTATATTTTGTGTTAATAACATGTAAAAAGTAACCAGCTGTCAAATAAACGAAGTGGAGTAGAAAGTACAATATTTCTAGTGGAGAAGAATTTTAAAGTAGCATAAAATAAAAATAGTCAAGCACAGTAAGTACCTCAAATTTGTACTTAAGTACCTTTATCGTACTTAGTTATATTACACGTTTTCGTTTACGTTTTCACATTTGTGTATTATAATATTATGTAGCCTATACAGCTTTGCTTAATTATTATTTTGCACTCACTTCATTCTTATTATTATTATTATCTTTATCCCTAAATGTTATAGAACTAATTTTGACTTTAAGTATATTTTTCTAATAATACTTCTTTACTTTTACTTAAGTAAAAGTTTTAATTCAGGACTTTTTACTTGTAATGGAGTATTTTTGGACTATGGCATTTTTACTTTTACTTAGGCTAAGTAAAGGATTGGAATACTTCTACTACTATACTACTACCACTACTACTACTACTACTACTGAGCAATTAGCACATCCGGTGCTACTGTTGCTTTACTGTAGTCTATTTTCCATTGACCACAACCTGTAGACCACATGCGTAGGGAGTAAAACTGGAGGAAAGAAAACAGTATTTCAAGGACAGTTATTGCTTCGTACAATCAGTGTGATGTTTGTTATCATTCTTTCTCTGTCTGGTCATCTTGATCAAATACTTTCTCACACAAACAAGAAGGATTTTAACCTTCACATAAGGAAGGAACACACACAGTTTTGGTAAATAGTGGTGGTTTCATGCCACACAAGAACATTCTAAAGATTGAACTGTGGAAGTGAAAAATGTTTGGAGAAATTAAATAGATACTCGAAGGTTCAGTAGAAGTTTCAAGTCATATTTGTTTACATCAAGACAAAATATGTCTGAATTAAATTATTCAATTTTAATTTGTTATTAAGCATTATTTGGTTGGTGGAAGAAGTACTTAAATCCTTTACTTACGTGGTATCAGTATCACAATTTAAACATACTTCTACAACAAATAAAAGTACTGAATTAACAATCTTAAAACATTAAACTAGATTTTAGAAATTTAAATTGATTTGCATTGAAAATAGGCTGGAATATTCTTAAGACATGGTGGATGCGTTGCAAAAATAGACCAAAATAAGGCTTGGAACTCAAAGACTAAAATGGTGGGATGTAACTAAGAACATTTACTCAAGTAGCCTGCAAGTACAAATTCAAGGTACATGTACTTTAGTTTAGTATTCCTATTTTATGCTACTTTATACTTCTACTCCACTACATCTCAGAGGTAAATTTTTGCACTTTTTACTCTACAATATTTGTCTGACAGCTTTAGTTACTTTTCAGATAACAGTTTTTCATCCCCTTCCTGTCCAGTGAAAAACATTTGTCTCCAGACATGTTGATGTTGAATGTTTGTTATAAACTGAAGGATGAAGTGTTCCTTTATGTGTTGAGAAAACTCTCCTACTACTTTCGCTAAATAAAGCCTTAAAAAGCCTCTTGGATAAGCTGGAAAAGTCATCGTCACAAAGCTGAAAACAGGGCTGCTTTTTTTTGACACCATGAAAAGTTGACTTTTTAGAGATACGTGGTTCTCACAGAACAGCGACGATACAAACACATAATGATTTTAATAGAATATGATGCATTGATGTAGATTAAACTACCCAACAGTAGATAAAGGAGTTACAATTAGCACAACCTTGCAATGCAACACACATTAATGCAGCAGTAATATTAATCCAAAAACATCATATATAATATGAAACACTGACAGGAAACATTTCACTGCACACTGAGTACTTTTAGCCTCTTTTTCATACTTTAAGTACATTTAGCTACTTTTACTTAAATAACAATAATAATAATAATAATAATAATAATAATAATAATAATAATAAGTGGAATTTTTTTCACAATGTGGTATTAGTACTTTTACTTAAGTAAAGGATCTCAATACTTATTACACCACTTCTAAAATGACTCGATATCATCAAGTGTTTGCAGGGAACAAATGCATCATAACAAGATGTGATATGTTGTATGGAAAATTAGAAAAGTAACTTCAGCTCTTAAATGTTAAGTGGAGTAAAAAGTACGACAGAAATGAAATGAAGTGGAGTAGAAGTGCAACGTAGCATAAAATGAAAATATTTAGGTTAAGTACCTCACAATTTTTTGTATTTAAGTACAGAACTTGAGCAGTTTCATTCCACCATATAGGTCTATGATTGTTTCTCATCAGCACCAGATCAAGTTTGAGTGCACGGTGCAGACGTCATTAAACTTCTTTTTTTTTTGGACGAATCAGAGTAAAGAAGGCGGTCCTAGGTAGCACGAGGCTAGATTGATTCACTGTCGTCAAGCGTGGATTATACTAGGGTAATGCAATTAAACATGCATCGCATCTGGAGAGTTTCCCCACACTTTTCATGACTGAAGAAGAAAAAGAAAACGTATGTACTCTTGCATTAGTTGTACTTTATCAGAATAGAGCTTGTACTTTCGTTACGATTATATAACGTCAGCTATCTGTAGTTTCGGGAAGCCCGATGGATGACTCTGTCTCTCGCGCGTAGAACATGGTATACCAAACTGCATTGAAAAAAAACGACTGTTTAATATTGCTGTGTTTTTTTCCAGTCGTTCATACTTGTTTTAACATAATTAATACCATATTACGAATTTGGAATCCCTACATTCAAATTCGGCCTACATCAAATGTTGTAAGTATGGCGTATCGTAGTTAAACATTCCCTAAACGTGCTTACCTGTTCACTCTAATGCGCCAATGCCTGCAACGTTAATGTAATGTAAACCAAGCCTGTAAGTTAACGTCAAAGTACAGGGCGTAGTTTATGGCGAATTGAGCTGTATAGAAACAAGGCAAAATACTAATGATGGTTCGATTTCTGTAATTTTGTAATATTTATCGTGGACCATAATTTTAGTGAGAATCATATTATTAACCTAATCAGTCACATGAGGCGAATCACATTCTTTAGGAGATTAGGTACCATGTTCTGCTTGGGTAGTCTGATTAAAACAGTAAGCCTTAAAGATAAATAGTCTTTAATCTCCCCCCCCCCCTCTTCCATCTTTCATTTTTTCTTAATTCATAGATTTAGCTCTCAAAGATATGGAGGGGCATGAAGAGGAGAGAGTGTGTGGGAAATGGAGGGTTGGCTGCGGTTTGAACAGTTACAACTGGAGGGATGTCTTCACATGGTGAGTGCTGATCCAGCTGTCTAGTAACATTTTCACAGAACACATTTTTTACATGTCACAGTAGGAAAAGCACAGGTGTAAATAATTAAATTTCAGGGTCCTACATGGCATAAGATGTTACATGTCTAGGTGTTGCTTTTTCATGATGCTTCCTGACCCTCCAGGCGTCTGCTGAAGACCGTTATCATGGGGCAGGTCTTGTCCCTGCTGATCTGTGGAACAGCAGTGAGCTGTCAGTACCTGGCCGATGCCGAGGTGGAGACGCCCATGCTGCAGAGCTTCCTCAACTACGTCCTGCTGCTGCTTGTCTATACAACCATCCTCAGCACTCGCAAAGGTCAGCATATCTGCACTTGCATATTTTGTTCTCAAAGCTGGTGATACATATAGGTTCTGAGAGGTTCCTAAACTCCACCTTTAAGCTGTCTCCATTTTTATTTATTTTTTACAGCTTAGTTGCAACTTTTGAACCTGCATTAATTGATTTTCTGATCACTTGGGGGCAGCAGCAACAACCTGTAAACTTACACAGCACATACAGAGAAACATTAACATTCATTTTGGAGGTTTATCTTGAAACCAACCCCTGAGAAAAATGCTTCAGAGTTCAAGAGTGCCAGATGTAGTGCATTATTGGAAATATTCTGCTCTTCAATGTGCTATTGTTATAGTTTTCTCACCAAAAACAACATGAATGTGTGAAAAATATTGTTCAAAAGTAGCTTTTGGAAAAAGACATTTCCATTCCTAATCTGAAGTAAACCTTCTCGGTTTCTACAGGTGACAGGAACCTCCTACAAATCCTAAAAACCAAGTGGTGGAAGTATTTGGTGATGGGTGTAGCAGATGTGGAGGCAAACTATGCGGTTGTGAAGGCCTACCAGTTCACCACCCTGACAAGTATACAGGTAAGAGAAAAGCGTCATGATTCATAAGTTCAGTTGGCTGGAGGTGTGAACGGCTGAATCAACAGAAACAGGACAGTGACCTGCTGAACTGTTATAAACTGTACATATGCGGTTGAAATCTATATCATATACAAACATTTTCAGTAGTCAAAATTGAATTAAGACCAGAATCAGACTTTCTGACATCTGCCTTACCATTTAAAAATGATTAGCTGAAACAATTATTCAACTTAAAGCTGTAGTGCGTAGTTTTTGCCGCTCCCGTGAGGAATTCTAAGTAATGACAACACTGTCGGCGCGTCCACATTACACAAGCCTTCCGTGATCACGCACTGGCCCCACCCCTCCTCCACGCAGTTGCTAGTAGCCAAGGAGGCCACGGAGGATTAAAAGAACATGGACTCTTCAGAAGAAGTAATTTTCTTCACTTGAGTTTCTGCACGGGAAAGTTACCGGACGCCACGATCTTCTGAACATAGTCATACTGAGAAATCCAGAGAGAGTTGTGTGGAGCTGATAGTCTTAATTAGCTTTGTAGCAACTCATTTGGCAATGGCTTGAATGTAACAGACATTCATTAAAGTGCCCATATTTTGAAAAACAAAACACCTTTTCTGGGATTTGGGGTGTTATTTTGTGTCTCTGGTGCTTCCACACACAGACAAACTTGGAAAAAAAAACATCCATGTTGTTCTGAGTGAGATACGGTTTCTGAATGATTCCTGCCTTCAGTCTCCGGGCGAGCTGTTCGAAATCGGCAGGGCTTTTTACGTCAGTAGCTGAGACGAGGTGGCTAACCGTAGCATGCAAGCGCTAACATGCTAGCTCGTTCTCAATGGCAAAACACTGCTACAATACACACTAGTTCACCATAATCTACAAAAGAAGTACTTACATGTTCTGCAGGTATTCCACACAAAGTTGGAAGTTCACCCTGTTTAGAAGAAGTCTCCTGGCTAATCCTGCCTTGTAGAAACAAACTGCTAATGTGAGCCTTCCCTAGCTACTGCGCATGTGCAAGTGCCAACAAAGATAATACAGAAGTGAGATGCCTCACTCTGTAGCTAAAACAGAGACCTGAACACAGGCCCAACATCACTGGTTTTTACTTCCTGAAATGTGATTATTTGCTGTTTTTAAGTCTTCTATCATAGTAAACTGAATATGTTTTGGACTGTTGGTTGAACAAAAACAGCAATGCAGTATGTTACCTTTGGCTCTGGGAAACGGCGCAATTTTTCACAATATTTGACGATTAATCAAGAATATAATCAGCAGATTAATTTATTATAGAAAGCAATCGTTAGTGGCAGCCCTAGTCTAATTAAAGAATCAGTAAAGGGCGCCTGGGTCGCTCACCTGTATATAGAGGTTTACTCCTCGACGCAGCGGCCGCGGGTTTAACGCCAACCTGTGCTCCTTTGCTGCATGCCATTCCCCCCCTCTCTCCCCTTTCATGTCTTCAGCTGTCCTATATAAATAAAGGCTAAAAAAGAATCAGTAAACATGAAATCTGGGCAGATAGACAGTTTTGGGTATTCAGTGCTACTTAAGTTCAAAAACCCAGCCCCAGGAAGAAATAACTGATCACATCGCCCTCCCCTTTCTGTGAAAATAGTATAACTGGCATGTTTGCTTAAATAGTGACTTAAACAATTACAGTAAGTAAAATAGTTGCTGATGAATTACACGATTTAATGGCGGAGGATGTTTTTTTGAAGATTACCTAATGTTAGAATTAGTGGCAATATATCAAATTTCTCAGTAGTAAGGTGTTATCAGTAGTTGAGAAGCCCTGAAACTAGTATTTTAATCTGAATTGTGACCTCGGAAGCTTATCCTCTCCCTCGGACCTCTGTCAACAAGTCCACATATGTAATGCCAGTTTGTCATTGTGTGCCATTTGTTACTGTGTGTTTCAGCTGCTGGACTGCTTTGTGATCCCTGTGCTGATGGTGCTTTCCTGGTTCTTCCTGAAGACTCGCTACAGGCTGATCCACTTTGTGGCCGTGACGGTGTGCTTGTTGGGGGTGGGAGCCATGGTGGGAGCCGACATCCTGGCTGGAAGAGACCAGGGATCCAGTAAGGACACTAATAATAATAATAATAATAATAATAATAATAATAATAATAATAATAATAATAATTTCTCTCTGTAGTCAGGGCTTGAATTAGAATTCTGTGTGAAAGTGAATTTTGTGCATGGACAAGTGAAACGTACGACCTCTGATATATAGCAATTGTCGCTTTGGATAAAGCGTCAGCTAAATTACATGTAGTAGTAATAACAATAATAACAACCTGCCTGTGCCCCATTAGACTTTGTCATAGCAATATTCCCAGATATCTTATCATAACTGATCGAAATGATGGTTAAAAAATTGTACCTTTTGCTCAAAAGTTTCTACATAGATTATTAATATTATGAACTCATAATATGCTATAACCGTGCTCACCCTTCTCTTTCTCTGTGCAGCCAGTCATGTGGTGCTGGGAGATGGTTTGGTCCTGATCAGTGCTGCCCTCTATGCTGTATCCAATGTGTGCCAAGAGCACACAGTGAAGAACTTGAGCCGGGTCGAATTCCTGGGCATGATGGGCCTCTTTGGGACCCTCATCAGTGGCATACAGCTGTGGGTTATTGTTTAAATCCCTCATATTTTCTCATGCATGACAAAAATAGACCACTTCTCTGGATTTACCTTGAGACCTCCAGATAATACACCTTCCTTATAAATCTTTATAAATTAAGTATAGCCTATTTGTTTGGCATGATGCAACCCTTTGCCCTTTTTCAATCCCTTTCATAATGTCCTTATGCTTCAGGAGAGAAGTACTTTTGATTCGTTTATAACTCAAATAAAACAAACTTATGAACTTAATCTTTATGTAATTTATCCGATATCTTTGACATCCCCATGCAGGGTGCATTACTGTGTTTTTATCCAACAATATAAATCATATAAAAAAACTTTTTCATAGACACCCTCTGCTCACAAAATTGGCTACACTATAACATTTTGTTCTTGTTTTAAAAAGAAATGATTGCTTAACCGAAATAATCTTATAAGATTGAATCTCTGTATGCAAAATTCTTACAAGTTCACATATAGTTTGTTCAACAGATATAAACCTAAACTGGTTTTGGTGCAGGTCCTGGCACTGAAACCTGATATGTAATACTTTAGACAGCAAAAAAAAAAAAATGCAATTGAACTCAATTACTGTTTACTGATTATCACATCATCCATAGATGTCCCAATAAAACAAAAGGTAAAAATAATTTGGGTATCCACCCTGTCATTTGGATTTGCTCCAAAATGTAATAGGTTCTTCATTGGCCCGTGCTACATCCTTCCACCAAGTGTCATGGAAATTGGGCCTGTAGTTTTTCCATAATCCTGCTGACAGACAGACAATCCAAACCAAAAACATAACCTCCTTGGCAGAGGTATTAAGACAAATACACTGCCATACTACAAAATACACACATGCCTTAAAGCTACAATACATTTTGTCCTTTTGTTTGTGTTTTAATGTTGTTTTTTCCTTTTTAAAGGTGCAGTAGGTAAGACTTATAAAACTAACTTTCTGTCATATCAGCTGAAACTGACCTTATGTTCCAGTAGAACTACATGAAGCAGGTCATTTGAAAAATAAATCCGGCTCCTCTCCAGCCTGTAGTGTGATTTGCAAAAATCCACCGCTCCCTGTTCAGATGCACCAATCAGGGTCAGGGGGGGTGTCTAACTGCATGTCAATCACTGCTCATGCACATGCATTCATTCTCCCTTGTGGGGGGAGGGGCTTAGGAGACCGTTTTGGGCTTTAGCGGAAAGGGGGGGGGACTGAGAAGTTGTCGATGTTAAAAAATGTTGGCTAAGACCTTGATCTTCGCATTCCTGCCTACGGCACCTTTAACTCAACGTGTTTGTGTTTTACTCACTGTGCTAACTTTTCTTTGTTCGGCATTACAGAGCTGTACTGGAAACCCGTGCAGTAGCGGCAATAGAATGGAACGTTCACATTTGTAAGTTACTTTCCTCTTTGTTAAATTGGTTTATTTGAGTGAGAGTGATGATCGTCTCTCACTGAAGTCCATTCGTTGTGTTCTGCAGCCATGCTGTTTGCAGTCTACACCCTGTGTATGTACGCGCTCTACAGCTTCATGCCTGTAGTGGTGAAGATGACCAGCGCTACTGCAGTCAACCTCTCTCTGCTCACCGCCGACCTCTTCAGCCTCTTCTGTGGCCTGTTCCTCTTCCGCTACACAGTGAGTGTGATTAAAAAACAGCTGCCCGGTGCTAGGGCTTTTCACACGGGGAGCGACAGCCTGCGTAGTCACGTAGATCCGCGGGGTCTACTACGCTGCTCATGTGAAGGACAACGATCGGCGATTAAACGCCAGGCGATCAATGTATGGTAACAACTGAATGACAATCACTCCTCATGTGAAAAGATGTTAATGTTGCTGTTAGGTACTTATTCATGTTTAATGGGATTAATGGCCTTTTGTTGCCCTGAAATCCGGATTTAATGTTGCATAACGTGTTTTTCAGGAAATATTCATTCTTAGGATTCCTGAAAAAAACTAGTTTATGCAGCTCTGTGTTTGTCTCTCAACAGCAGGACCTTTCCTTGATCTTCATTTTTTTAAGCAGCAGATGATCAATGATAAACTTGCAATGTGCATACAGCAGCTAAAATAAAGGAATAAAATATATAAATATAAAGTATAATACTGCGGTAGACAGGTGTACAGTAATGGTAAACTGTATAAACTAATGTAAATAGGTTGTCCAGTACTGTAGTAAATATATAATGTATATAATGAGAACAGGTTATAGAGAGATGCACATAAACATATGTACCATGATGGATAAAACGGGTAGTAATAGGAAATTAAAGGTAGATCCCAGCATTTAAACTGTGACACATACAATAAAGTGCAGTACTTCCTTAATATATAATACGCTGTCAACCACTTAAGCTACCATGCATTGTTACACACTGTTGGCGAGTTAAAAGTGGTGGCATGCAGTAAACAGAATTTCTCGTTCTGAAAATGTTATGTAATCTCTCTCTCTCTCTCTCTCTCTCTCTCTCTCTCTCTCTCTCTCATGTCATTCTCAGTTTTCAACCCTGTACATCATCTCGTTTGTCGTCATCACTGTGGGTTTTGTCATGTTCAACGCCTTTCCCACGTACTCAGCTTTACCGGAGTCTAGCTCAAGTGAGGACGACCCTGCCGAGGTGTTTGCTGACCTCACAGCTGAGAGCCCCTCAGACCGTTTACTGTCCGCAGGCAGAGACAGTCAGGGAGAAGAGACACTCACTGCTGCACTGTGACTGAAGCTGACTGAAGACGGGAGGTAGCTAAAAGCTGATAGAATGCACCACTCAGGTGTGTTTCTCCTCTATTGTAGGTAACTTTGAAGAGGACTCTCAGTTTTAACTTTGACATTGTTACAGAAGTACATGTTTTCTTGTACTGGGCTGGAAAGTTGACTTGTTTTTGGTATTTAGCATTTTCATTATCAAGGAAAATGCAGTGGGTACCGTGTGACATCTCATTGCTTGTGGTGGTTAACAGTTTACATCGACACATTTTTCATACCTATTTTTATGTTACGACATTTTTAAAAAGAAGAAATTTGTTATTACCAGTGATCGAATATCCGATGTTAAACACAAACAATGCGCTGCTATTTATTGTGCCAAAACTGATGTTACTTCTTTCCTCCTATTTTCTTTAAAAAATTAATATATTTTATAGTTTACAAAATACATGAGTCACCACTGTATTATGTCATGTTTTGAATTTGAACACAATCACAAAGTTGTATTTGACTTGTATTGCCTTTGGTGCTGTTAGAATTCTCATTTGGTAATCTACCAAATATACTGCAAATCACTGGGCTTTCTTTGCCTTGTGTAAAACTTGGGAGCGTGCAGCAGGAGTTTTACTTTTTTACTATTAAACACATTTTTATATTCTCTTGGGTCTGCATCATTTTTTAATTACTTTACACTTTAAATGTGTCTGTTCTACGTAAGTATGTAACAAGTAATGATTGTTTTATTCTACCTATTACAGAAACTACACAGTACTACCAGGGTGTATGTACAACAGGACATCTATAAAGTTACACAGATACGATTTTGCGTGAGATACAACAAAGTATATTTGGCTATTTATTACACATCGGCAGAGCGAGGTTCCTCAAATGACAATTCCACAAAATTATCTTGAGACAAGTCCCACTTCCTATTTTCTTCCACAGCTTTAAACAGCAATTTAGTCTTCGTCAGTGGATGGAGTAAATTCCATCCACTCATTAAGGCTGGGTTTGGTGCGGCCAGTCCAGCATCCTTTGCATCAGGCCTGTTTTGTGTACTTTTGTTGCAAGCCCTTACCTCCCCAGATGTGCTCTCTGTATCTTTTACAACACATTAAAGGTCCCATGGCATGAAAATTTACTTTATGATGTTTTTTAACATTAATGAGTTCCCCCAGCCTGCCTATGGCCCCCCAGTGGCTAGAAATGGTGATAGGTGTAAACCGAGCCCTGGGTATCCTGCTCTGGCTTTGAGAAAATGAAAGCTCAGATGGGCTGATCTGGAATCTTCCCTTTATGACGTCATAAGGGAAAGGTTACCTCCCCTTTCTCTGCTTTGCCCGCCCAGAGAATTTGGCCCCCCCATGAGAAAGAGAGACATCATGGCTTGCAAACAAGCGAAGCATGGCTCTAGTGCCTGTAATTCTGCACCAAGGCTGAATTTCAGGAAAGAGACTTTAGATACATTATTAGGGGACCACTAAGGCCTATATGAAAGCATCCAAAAAGCAGCATGTCATAGGACCTTTAAAAAGCTAACGATGTTAAAGTTATACTCACCTAGCCATATAATTATCCCCAAATCACTATCAAAGACTTTCACAAACAAATGATCCACCATGTGTCTACTGTTGGCTGCAGCTTGAAGTAGAGAGTTGAAGTTGAACAGCGAACGGGATGAGAGATGATCGCTGTGAAACAAGGTGGGTTCAGAGGGGCTGCAGTGAAAGTTACTTCTTGCAGCTTGTGTGTTAGCGCTATCAGTTGTCAGTTTCACTAGATGTCCTTAGTAGTATATCACTTTTTATTCCATGGTATAAAGACATTTTTTGCTATTTTCTGCCATTTTTATAGACCAAAACGATCAATAATGTAGATAATTGTTAGCTGTCCTATGCCAAATGTGCCAAAAGGTTTTTTATGATCAGATGATTGAACACAGATTGAGAAAAGTCTTTATTGTACACTTGCATATCTACTCATATCTCTTGCCTCTGCAACATGTCCAAAGCTACTGTATATATTTACATATTATTTTGATGGAATAAAATTAAAAAAAAGAACTCACGACACTATGAGCAGGTATGATATTTACTCCAACTCGCATTTTGGACATTTCTGATCAGTCTCACCTAGATATTTCTCCCATTCAAAAAGTTAAATATTCAGTATAAAGAAATGTAGCTTGCATGTAAATGTTATCTAAGTGGCCAAAAGTGTATTGCAGGTTAAACAAAAAAGCTGGTGGTGGAGGGACACAGTAATATTATTACATACATTTTAGAGGCCCAGGAACTCCTGGTGTCACCCCTGCAGACTGCACAAACAGGTCCCATTCCCACTAACAGCCAGCAGTATTTTAAGAGGTGTAGAGCAAGACACTATTCCTCTGTTTAGTTTGTCATTTCAAGTCACTGCAGATAACAGGAGTGTCAACAAAGTGACCTTAAATGCATGCAATTATGCATACATATATTATTATTTAGGGTCCCTAATGCAAAAGTTAAACATTATAGCAGCATCTGAATAAGGTGGGAAACAAATGATGTATACATTGATTAGTGATTGATAGTGTTAACACTTTGTGTTCTGCACTGCATTGCTGTGCTGTAGCTTTTAGACTCCTACCTCCTCCAGTCAGTGACTGTCATCATGGAGGAAAAGCAGACGACTGTAGCCGAGTGAAGAGGAACAAACGCCGCATCCCCGTCTTTGTTTCGCCTGTTATTATTATTATTATTATTTGAAATCGGTAAGAGGAAAATGTTGTTTTATTATTGCATGGATTTTGTTGGTTGTAGTGCCTGCGCAGCCGACGTTACAGGCGTCGTCTCTCGCTACGGATTATGCACAGTGTTTGTGCTCTGGGTTGCTAATCAGACCGGAGACGGTCGAGCATTAATAGGACGTTTTTACTGGATTAAGATTATCTGATTCTCTAAAGGGTGAAATAACCAAAATAGCTTCCAGAGTTTCTTTCTTTTTCATTGCACCGATTGTAACAGAAATGCTGCATACCGGGGGCACCATGGGTAAAAGCTGCAGATTACATGCGCGTTCATTCTTCAGCACCGCGGACAGCTCCGGAGCTGCGGACCTGAGCTGATCACTTCTGTCGGCCTCATCCAGAGAAAACTACCATCATCTCCTGTTTTCTGTTTTCAGGTTATCAATCAACACAACAGAAGCGAAGACACCTGAGCGGTCAATATGAAGCATTTTCTGAGGTAAGAGACTCCATTATTGCAAATGATGCAGGGCAAATTTACATTTTATTTGTCAAAACGTGAAGGAATTCATTCAAGCGCCCCGTCTTCTGAGCCTGTCCTTTTCATCTTCGATCTACTGTAATGTTATGACTTGTTTCTACCAAATACTGTAGACTATGTATTCCAAGTTCTCCCATTTTAAGACCAATCGATTATGATATTGTGTGGCCAATAAGTGGCTGCTAAACTGGTTTGAGAGAGGCCTCTTAATTATGGAGCACATGTAACCAAGTGGTGTCTCTATTAATAGATCTGTTGCGTTCACGTATTTCTATATTTTATGATAAAGTCATTATATTGATAAATCACAAACTATATATCAATCAAAAACAGTGCTGTTAAAGGTTTAACATATACACAATATCGTTTTTAATTAACCTTGTTATTGGTTATACAAAATGACCATGACAGTAGTCATGGAACATTTGTAAGATTTTTAATCTTCAGTAAATCCACATTAGTACATAGACATGTATACATTACATTAATGATATTCTCAAGTGTATTTTGGCTCCTAGGAAAATGAGCACATTTCAACAACAAGAAAGTTCAAAATGTTGTACACAGGACATAAAAAGCCACTTAAGATATATAGATTTAAAAGAAACACAAGGCAATATAAAACAAAACATACTAATAGGATTTAGACAGAATAGAATAGAAAAAGTAACCTAAAATGGAATAAACAGAGAATAAAAGTTACAGCACTGCATTAGTGCAGTGCAATGAATTAATAGTTAAACTTATTTGATTTAATTTAAGGCTTTGGTAAACAGAAGAAGTTTTACACTTTGATTTTAACGACCTGAGAGTTTTCTGGGAGTTTGTTCCAGATAGTTGGTGCAAAAAAAACAAACGCTTCTCCATGTTTAGTTTTGACCCTTTTGACAGAAGTCAATACACATACACTTACAATATCTATTTTCACACATCAACATATTGCAAAATCATTTGTTTTATTGCATAATCATCCCTGACAAATGACGACAATTCTAAAATACTAAATGAAAAAAATGAATAGGTTTCTCACACAGTCCTTGCAATTCAGACCACATTTCCCATAAATCTGTTGTTTCCTGCCCTCTACTTAGGACAATAAACCGTTTTACTCCTTTTGCTTTAGTCTCAAAGATATTTAGCTTCAATTACTTTCAATCAACAGTGGAGCCCAGCAGAGGCTGCCAAATATATTTTACTGATGGCTTCTATCCACAGTTTGTTTACAGTAGTTATACTAATGTGCTAAAATTAATGTGGTAATAGTTTACTGAAGTAGATTCACGTTCCACCTTTTATTGGTTTTGGCTGATCAGAGTATTGAGAAGGATTAAAGGAGTAGTACTCCAGTGATTTAGTGTTGTACTTCCATTCAGTGAAAAGACAGACAAAACAATCTGAGCAGCAGAGGTGGAGATATACCGACTTTTAGTTCCTAGTTTTGGGTCAAACTAGCATGCAACCAACAGCATATTTGCGTTACAGACTTCCTTTTTGTTAGATATCCAAGTCTTTGAAACTACACATTTCCCGTTTGTAACACAGGCTGTTTTTAATTAGTAATTTGTCTTCAGGTCCAAACTGACATTTTCTGAGCTCTTCCAGACCCACAGAACACTTTGAGGGTCCATCCCAGTACCCACACAATTGTTTTGCAGTATTTATTGCTTGTACTTGTGTATTTCTGGTAATTGCCACATTCCCCAAGTGCCAGTTAAGACCTCAAGCATGTGCAGGTTTGCAAAAGCTCACTGAGACACCCTTAAAATAATGAGGCCATCCAGTCATTCACACAAATACTGCCAAAATAGATGCAACAAAGACACCCCTGCTATCACAACAATGCCAACACTGGTCAGGATAATTGTCCTCAAAACTTGTTGGAGTGATATAAGCTCTGCACAAAAATGTCTTATACATTTAGAGGACTTAATTGCAGATTTCCAAACATTTTCCTACTCTGTTCTAGTTACGGAGGAAATCAAATCCCGTTCTCATGCGAGCTGGGTGGAGCAGTTGGCGTTAGGTGCTGCACAGGCACCTGATCTATCCATCAATGATCTATACATCATTGTTGCCTTTATAAGGTGTTGGTCATGTTCTAAACAAGAGGCAGGGGCAATACCATTCTTAAGTTTCTTCTTAATCAGTAGTGATCATTTTACATATATAAGAAAAGTAGAGTTAGTCAGATGCAGATAGTTAGCATATTATTATTTGAAATGCATCTACTTTTCTGCTTGACTACATACAAATATTGCAGTGTGTGTATTTGGACCCACTTATTATCAGTGTTTTCACGGGCTAGTAAACTGACTTTTACTGTATGTATAGAATTGATGGAGTGGCCCTTTAAAATGAGGTTCAGTGTCACAGTTCCTTTGTATCAATCGTCCCACCATCACCCGTTCTTAGTGCGCAATTCCTTGAAGGTTAAGAAAATGCCAGTGTTAACATGCCAGTCTCATCCACAGGACTAGCAGGAGGAATGAATCCTTCAGGATTGTATTTGCCTTTGTTTTATGTTGACAGGGCAGATCATGTTATGCTGTGATCCGTCAGCATCAGGAGGATTTAATACTGCCTAAAAACGTTTTAAACTCTTTTCCACAAAAACAAACAAAGAGGGAAGTAAGGCCCTGCTTGTGTTTTAGGTTATGCTGAAGTATTTTTTTAGCTTCATTGCCAATGTTAGCCCTGTTAAAATAACACAAAATTTGGGTTCTAAATGTGTGTTTTAGGATCATGAAATCAGATGATAGGAGGTTTTAAATTACAATAACATGACATGAGTTTCTTCCTTTCCTGTGAAGCAGCTGGAGGCTGGAAATGATTTAGTCTCCACAGTTTCTTAATTGGTTGCTACGCATTTCCCAAGACACACATCTCCATTTTCATTCTCAGTATCAGCTGTAAAAATAGCACTTTGATCTGCTGTAAGTCTAACCTGGTAGACAAGAAGTACAACACCGTTTTCTGACTCTGTTTGCTTTATATCTTCCTCCCTGCTCCTTGTTTTTTCTCATATTAGCCCATTTGACATGTCTTTATTTTGTAAAACTATGGGATTTTGACTATATATCCCCGAATATACTAGGCTGCAAAGCTCTGATGACTAAAATATACCTTTTATTTTGCTATAAAGGGTCACAATCGTGATCAATACTAAAGTACATATCCTCCTGTCTTCTCCTCTCCAGAGTGGTGACCCAGTTCTTTGTGTTCCTCTACTGTAAATGTCTGTGGCGGGGCCTGAAGTTTGTAGCCAGAAAGTTTACGGGGCACTGCGAGCTGCAGCGAATCTGCTACAACAACAAGCATGGAGCCCGCAGGACCCTCAAGATAGGTAGGCCCACATACTGCCTGATTTAGGAAAATAAATATAAACTGAGATATCTGTTTTTGCAAAAATAAGCCTTTTATTTGTATTTTTAGCCTATTTAATTATATATTGTTCATATTTATTTTTCTGGCTTTAAATGGAACATTGGAAATTAAAATAAAGTTACATGATAGTTTTCACAATTTAATCTCAATATGTAAATGTTCATTTCTGCCTTGAACCATATTCAAAATATATATTTTTGAAGCTACTAAAAGTAATAATAATGTAATGTCACCGTTTGCAGTTGTCTTAAACTTTGCAACCATTTCCTTCCAGAATCGTCTCTGAGGTTCTCCAAAAATGAGGTACGGGTCTATGGTGTGTCGCTGAGTTTTCTAGCTTTAATCTGTTTATATCTATTCCCACTTTCTCCTCCTCCTGCTGTCCCTTTTTGTTTCTGCCATCTTTCTGTGTTTTCTGCTCTCGTCCTCTCCAGCTGCTGCAGTCTGCCCTCAGCATCCATCCTGATAAAGTGGAGAAAACCATTGAAGACATCATGGCGTTGAAGAAGATTAACCCTGACACCAACCCACAGTGAGACACTGCATTACATTATCACCTTACTGTGACTGTATCATTTATGTTCAGGTGTTGTGGTAAAGTAGATCAACACTTTGAATCCTCAGACTAACTGAACGTCAGTGCATCTGTGGACAGTGAACAAATAACACGTTTGTCTTTATTCCGCTATCATTATTGACCTGCTCTTGAGCAAGGCACTGAACCCCAACCTGCTCAAACTTAGCTTTTGAGTGGCTCAGAACATAATACTGTGCTTGTAAATTAATATATCTGAATTTCCTCATAACAGCCCTTCCTCTTCCTTGTGTGTCTCCCAGGTTGGGCATCTCTCTCCAGGCCAGCCTGCTGCAGATTGTGGGCTACAGGAGCCTGGTGGCGGAGGTGGAGAAGCTGCGCAAGGAGCCGTACGACTGTGAAAACCCAGAGCACGAGGACATGCTGATGAAGGTATAAATAATATATATGTACAGCATAATGGTAGGATTGACATTGTATTTAGATCATTGTAAAATAAAGCCTCATTCATAGTTTACAGTTGTAATCACTTGTCGAGAGGAAATCATTTAACTTTACTAAGCTGTGGTGTGTGTGTGTGTGTGTGTGTGTGTTGCAGCTGTGGAAGGAGCTGCGTCCTGACACACCTCTCACTGGACGCATCTCTAAACAGTGGTGTGAGATTGGTTTCCAAGGCAGCGATCCCAAGACTGATTTCAGAGGCATGGGCCTGCTGGGCCTGCACAACCTGCTGTGAGCTCTGTTTCTGTAAAACACTGATCATAATCACAATCCAAAGACATGTTATTCTTTAATGGGATGAGACTATAAGACATATTAGTGGTTGCATTTGGACTTTTACATACAGAGGACCTGAAAAAAAGTGCTGTGAGACAATAGCTTCAGAAATGTAATACTAGAAAATCATCCACATATTCTTAAATTCCCTTTTTGTGAATCTTCTCTCGTCTCTCTGCAGGTATTTTGCAGAACATGACAAGGCTACTGCTCTGCAGATGCTCCACGACTCCCTGCAACCAAAGCACAAGTTAGCAGCTCCCTTTTTCTCAACTTTTACCCAAAGCAGGATAAAATTAAAGGAATACACCGAGTGATTTGGTAGAAAGTCTGTCTGGTTGACCGGTGTATTCTCAGGAGAACAGGAACTACAGGGTAGTAGGGATCCAAAACTGAGGAAATGTGAGTTTTTAGCAGATGAAAAACATAGACTGTTAATAGTAATGGATAGGTTGGTTTCTGTAGAAGTCTATGCACTTCTCACTTGATTTATTGCCTCAGTAAACATTTCCATAATGAGTTTATGGTCTCAATCGCTAGTTTTAAGTCTTCTGCAATCCAGAACGATGCTCATTTTTTAAATTATGGTCTCATGGATTTTAAAATCAGCGATAAAGCAGGGGGTGTTTTAGGGCGTGGCTATGATGTGATTGCCAGTGAAAGTGTGTAACGTAACGTGAAGTGTAAGCAGCTCCTCCCTCACTCCTCCCTCTCGTCTAAAATCATCACATCCACAACCAGGATGGCTGCGCCCGTAACAGCAAACTCCACGACTCATAGCAGATCTCCACAAACCAATGGGTGACATCACACATGCTCTGTCTATTAATATTAACAGTCTATGATGTAAAGCTACTTGGTAAGAAACTGAGACTGTCAAACATGTACATGTATGTATGGCAGGTGGTTCATAGAAACGGTACAGCTAAAAATAACTTAACATCAGAAGAGCTTAATAGCTCAGCCATACAATCATGGACATTTTAACGCGCCGATCCTGATCAAATTAGTGCTGATCACCAGCATCTATAATGTCCAATAATAAAGCAGATTGTAAGTCACTCAATGTTCAACATCAATTAATGCAGCTTTAAAATCTTTCTACCTGACATGTGGTGTGTCTCTTTAACTTTAAACTGCACTCAGTCATTCATTCCTACAGCTTGATGTCATTCACTGTCTTCTTTTATTGACTGCTGCTGCTGCTTGTTGTTTGTCATCGACATCTAAGTGGGTCGTCTCATTTCACAAATGAAGATTTGCTTTCTTTTTCTTCTCCACCTCCACCTTTCCACCCATGTCTCCCTTTCTGACTCTCACATGCACTGTTGTAGGAGCACACACAGAAATCCAAGGTACTTGATTTCACTTTCATTCTTTTCACTGAATTCATAGCTTCCTTTTCTTGGGCTGATGTTTCATGCATTTAAAGCCGCACTAAGCACAATTTATGTATACGTTATTTGTACTTGGTCATCTCATCAACACAGGCCCCCACACCCCCTTTTTAACGCGCTGGTGACTCCTCTTTGGTATCATTTTTCAACGTGCAGGGTAGTCCAGTTTTCAATTCAAACAAAACTACATTCTCATCCCGACTTGTCACATAGTAACACTTTCACATTGGCATCACTTACCCTTACGTACCCCTGCGCATCGAACTGGCACTATGGTTGTGGTTTTAAACACGGGAAACACATGGTTAATGCTACGTCACACCACTTGGCAAAGGTTAGGGAAAGATCATGGGTGGTAGACTGGGTAAACCCAGCCTGATCTGCCGGCGATTTGATTTCTCCCTGCAGCTCAGGCTGGAAACCTGTATGTTTATCTCTCCTGCTTCCGTTACAATTTTGCAGGAACCAATCACAAACTGGCTTATCCACCTGGCGCGCTATTGGCGGGTTTAAGACGATGACGATAGAGAAGCGACCAAGGAGCTTTTTGTTTACATTCAACATGGCGGCCACCGAAGTGCAGCAACCCGTCGATGCCGCTGTCGCTGCTACGTCACCTGGATCGTTGGTCGGATTGGTTGAAGGATTGTCCAATTGCGTACAGAGTCATCTGAACTATACCCTTTGATCACGCCTCTTGTGCAGAGAAAATACAGAGCAGACTCCCCAGACTAATGTTCAATCTTAAAAGATTGAGCTTGGTCTGGTGATAGCCAGACTACATGGGTGGGGTTAAAAGTAAAGTAACTAAGGTGACACACAGGACACACATGGGACATGAACCCCTGTCTCCTGTGTTGTTTCTTTAATACTCTTTCCTCCCATTGTCGCTCTTCATACTACATCAACTAACAGCGCCGCGGTCGTGCAGTTGCCCAAAGAGCCACTTATTACACATCCATGCTGAGAGCCCAGTGCGTCCCATACAGACGCCAAAGGTACTACCGTATTTGACGAGTTGGGAGTGAGAAGGGGTTGAATATGTATATAAAATCAAAAGGCCATTGCAGAATATTCCAAAACCATGTAAAGAAACTAAGTGACATGTATGAGTTTACATTTGTATACTTTTGAACAATCTGCTCCAGTGTTACAGCCTTGCCTTTATATGCTGTTTCCACAAGAAATACAACAGTTTAGGAAGCAAGCTCATAAAATGTTTATTGTGACTTTAAGATTTCTCAGAAGGTTTTGTGGTGCACTCAGTATTGTTTCATATGTAGACAGCACATGACTCAAGGGTTGTGTCCTTCACAGTGAGATAAACAAGCCTGAATGGGAACAGAAGAACCTCGACAAAGCTATTGGGTAAGTGTCTGCACGTGTGCTGTATGATGGCATGCATGAGTGTGTGGAGGAGGCAGAACTGGGCTACTGCTGCTGGAGCTGTGCAACTTTTGGCCTCAATACAGAGCAGTTTTAGTAGCGTGGGGGGGGGCTCTGTGTTGTGGCCATGGAGTGTGTATATGCAGGAAGTGTTTTAGCTGTGTGTCCTCCTGCCTCCAGTCTGCATCAGCTCTGACAAGCACCAAGGACTGACTCTAAAAAACACACACAGTCACACAGAATCCTCCTACAAATCCTTCACAGTATTGTGAGGGACCTCCAGCAGAGCAGCAAGCTGTAAACCGCAGGCCCCGGGGCGGCAGTAGCTCAGTCTGTGGGGACTTGGCTTAGGAACCGGAGGACTGCTGGTTCAAATCCCAGCATGGACAGAGTGCAGAGTGTGGACTGGTAACTGGAGAGGTGCCAGTTCACTTCCTGGGCACTGACGAGCAAGGCACCAAAGCCCAGAGGCGCCCTCCTGTGAGGCAGCCCCCTCGCTCTGTAGGATAATAAGTCCTGTCTGTACATGTGTGCATTTGGTGTGTGTCAATATACGATATATAACAACAGAGTGAAAATATTTAAATTAAATTTCCCCTTGTGGGATTCATAAAGTATATCTCATTCTTCCTCAGTCATTTACTGTGACAGTGTCTGTACTAAAGGGATAGTTCATGATTGGTATATAGCGTTCTCCTCTCACATCCACCATATCCCTCACCTCATGTGGACCCTGTGTATTTTGCGATGAAGTGAAAGTTTGGCGGTAAAGGGTGTTGAGTATTTTTCCTTTTGATGCTAAAAATATTTATAATTATTATATATTTTGTTTAGATGTAGATGTTTTTAGTAGGGTAGTTTTTTTATCGTTTTTCAGGAAACTTTGACACTTTTATCCTCTGTTCCACTATCTCAGGGGGCAGCAACCTCAGGCACCTTTGATAGTGGCAGCTCAACCAATGGCAGACTACCAATAAGAGTGCAAGAGAGTTTTTTTTAGAAATGTTCCAATCTAAATGCCAAATAACCTCTTTCACAGCCATTGGCAGGAGTACATTTTACCCGCCCTACTCTGCCTCTGATTGGCTAGCACTCCTACTTGCCTTCTGCGCAGAATGCGGCACACAAAGGGAAAAAAAACCACTGCCTGAGCGTGCTTGCTATATGATGGCAGGCTTAATGCTTATATGGCACACTTATTAACAAAAACATTTAAAAATGGCACTTCATATTAAAAAGGTTGCTGACCCCTACTAACTCAAGTCAGTTTCATTTATATAGCACAATATTGCAAATCACAAATTTGCCTCAGGGGTTTTTACAAGCATACCCTCTATCCTTAGACCATCGATTTGGATAAGGAAAAACTTCCCCCAGAAAAAAAAAAACTTTAACAGGAAAAAGAATGGGGACTCCCTCATTGAGCATTTCTTTCATTGTTCTTTCTGAAAAAAATAAACATGTTCCTGGGATTTACTTGAGACAACATTGGCATCCACTACAGGAATTGCTATTTTAACACCGATGCATTTGTCAACATACAAAGAAACTACAGCTCCCATGTGAATGTTATTTTCGTCCATATCAATAATGTCCACCAAACACCCGCTTCTTAAGTCATATTTCCAACTTTTTAGCTCTAATGATGGTCAAGGGCTTATGGGAAATGAAGTCTGTTAAAGTCTGTTAAAAAACCACATCACCCACACTTCCCTAGTTGAACCATCAAACATACAAAAACGTCTTACAACCTAACATCATTTTGTATGACCTCCTTCCAGATACTCCTTTGCCATTGTGGGCATCAACATCACAGACTTGGCCTACTCTCTGCTGGTGACTGGAGCTCTGAAGACCCACCTGTACAACGTGGCCCCAGAGATGCCAAGCCTGCTGCACTTCCAGCAGACCTTCTGTGAGTTCAGTTGCTTGGTCCTGCAAAATCAGATATTAATCTAGAGTTTGTTTTTGTGCTTATATACTTTATATGTTGGCCTGTTTTGGTTCACCAGTATTTTTTCACCGTTAAAGTAAGGACACGCTGGTAAGATTTTGACATAAAACATATAGCACATTTTAACACTGCCTGCTGACTTACAAAAGATTAAAAGCTGAAATGACTTGACACTAAATCCAAATTGTCAATAGCTATTATCTTTCAATAAGAAATATCAGTTAAAGGAACATGCCGACTTATAGGGACGTTAGCTTATTCACAGTAACCCCCAGAGTTAGACAGGTCAATACATACCCTTCTCATCTCCGTGCGTGTTGTAACCAGTGTTGGGAGGTTACTGACTTTTCAGGTTACTTTCCCTAGTAACTAATTACTTTTGATATATAGTAATTGGTAAAGTAATTCAATTACTTTTAAAAGAAGTAACTGTAACTAATTACTAATTTTCAGTAACTTGCCCAACACTGGTTGTAACTGTCTGACGGCTCCACCGGTAGCTTAGCATAGCACATATTATGGGGGTAACTGGTTCCAACTAGCCTACTGCTACTGCTGTTGAATCTTGTTGACATCTTACAGTAAAAGACTTAATGTTAAGGTGTGAATGGAACCCATTTATGTTACCCATGAGCATTAGAGGATGGATACCCGAACCGAGCCTGTTGGGGTTTGGACAGATATTTAGAAATGAAATATTTAGAAACCAGTGGCCTTAGTGGTTCCCTAATACTGTATCTGAAGTCTCTTTCCCGAAATTCTTTCATTCATTTTTTGAATTTAAAATGTTCAATGCCTTATCGCCCTGAACATCATTTCTAAATATCTGTCTGGACCCCAATGAGCTCGGTTCGGGTATCCATCCTCTAATGCTCATGGGTAGCCTAAATGGGTTCCATTCACACCTTAACATTAAGTCTTTTACTGTAAGATGTCAACAAGATTCAACAAGACATTTTCACCTGGCTATACCCAATGTTTAGATCTGTTGTGGTATTTAAATTAGCACATACTTAATTAGATTATGCACTGTTTGCCCATGTTAACAAACAATTTCAAAAAACTTGTAATACATTTTTTGTTTGTCTTGATGTAATTAGTCAACTCAGTAATTTCCATGGTGATATCTAAAGGTTAAAAATGTTACCCTATTCACATGAGTAAAAGAATGAATAGGCGTATGAATAGGCCATATTTGGGTCTTTTCCGAAACTTTCCCCTAATGGGATTCTTCAGGGCTTTTTTTTTTTTTTTCCTTACTCAGGGCATGAGGATACAAAATCAGTTGAGTTTGCTTCTGTTGCAATTTGTTCAACCTTTTTTCATAAAACGACTTGGTTATAATGTGTCCATCACTTTATTTGTTGAAACTGGTAGGTGGAGCTCATTTTAACTACTTTATCTGTTGGGTGAATTGCCACCAACACAGAAGTTTTATCTGAGTAATGTGACAGCTGGTGAGTTTGTTTCTCCTCTGTTTTGTTGAGCGAAGTTAGCTAGTTGCTAACTTTGTCAGAAGAAATTAAAACGGTAAAACTATGGGCCTGAAAACCAAACCAATGAAGTTACGCTATGAAGCTCCATAGAGCTGAGGCTAAAAATATTGATTATATACTCACACATGAAGGATCATTTTTTCCCTTCTTCTTCATGGCAGGTTACCTGATGCAGGAGTTCCACCGTTTCTGGATCGAGGAGGATCCCAGCGACATAATGGAGTTCAACCGGGTCCGCTCCAAGTTCCACCGGAGGATCCTGCGACAGCTGAAGAACCCGGACATGGCTCTGTGCCCCCACTTCTCCGCCTCCCACCTCCACCTGGTCAACCTGTAAACACACAATCCCCTGACCTGTGACCCTCCCCACTGAACCCTTCATACCCCCACAGAGGTCTCCCCTGGATGTCCGGTAGGCCAACTAAAAAAAATCAGAGCACCCTTTACACTTAACTTACACGGTCCCTCTAACAGCTGGACACATCTGGGGGAGGCTCTGTTCCTTCTCTGCTCAGTCCATCTCGTCTCAGCTAACGTCATGTCGCGTCACTGCCAAAAGCTCACTCGACACTGCGCACACACACACACACACACACACACACACACACACACACACACACACACACACACACACACACACACACACACACACACACACACACACACACACACACACACACACACACACAAACACACACAGACACACACACACTGCCTCTATGCCCTCTGCACTGCAGCGGTACACCACCAGCATCAGAGATGACCTTAGCGATTGTAGATGTGCTTGAGGAGGGTGAACCACACAACTCATCATTATCTGTTGCTTTAATAATTTATGACGATTGTATCACAGCTGTTACACCTCAGTTATGGACCCTGTGCTTATTCTCATAACAAACCAAAATGTTCAGCCAAAAAAAGAAGAACAAAAAAAAATCCCTTTTTTTTAGATTGCAATGTCGTGCTCATCAGTTCATTATATATTTTGGCAATTAGCTAGTCTGGCTTTCAGACCCGAGGTCAAACGTGTCAAAACTAATATTTTGTATTAAATATGAAGAGCTATAGATATATAATGTAAGTTTAAATGAAGCATAAAAGAAATGTTGCTGGTGCTGATTCAATCAATTAAACAATATGGCCAGTTCATCTCTTAGCTTTGTCTGTATTAGCTAATCGATAGAGATTGTATTGTACTTTTTATGTCAATGTGACATTAAGACTTGTCCTTGCCAAAATATCGAATGTGGAGAACTTACAATCACAGCAGTAGTTTGTTTCTTGTGAGCTCAAATGTACGTTTTGTAAACCTGCTAAATGATGTTCATACATATTTTAAAACTTGTTGTTTTGTTAAGCTACACATATTCAATGTGCGGCATTAGGCAGCACAGTTCCCAGTTTGGATACTAAAAGAGCTTCACCTCTTGCAATTAATAACCTTTTTTTATTTCCTCACACATATTTACGCTTTTAAAGATTTTTTTTTGGTGGCATTTTAGGCCTTTATTTGTGACAGGACAGAGAGTATGAATGACGAGCAGCAAAGGGCTGTATATGGGCACACGCTCTACCAGGTGAGCTACCCAGGCGCCCTAGAAAAATAATTTAAAAAATATTTCATGAACCTTTTTTTGCCTTTGCTTTGACCCCATGCAGATATTCTGTTATGAATGTTCCTCACATGCTCACATTCACGATTGTTTGACTATTTTAATTAATTGAATGTGACACTGTGTCCACTGTTGTATCAGCCAAAGCAATAATTTACATCCATTTCACCGCACATTTAGTTTAAATGTATTGATTTGCACCGTGCGTGCCTAAGTATTCTTTTATTTTCTAACTCAGAGCTGGAATTCTAATCAAGTCATAGCTGCAGCTATAGCTATGCTGCATGTAGCGTTTAATAGAGGTAATTTATTACCACGTACATTTTAAGACATTAGTGTAATTCATGTCAAATGGAAAGTTGCTGTGCTGCATTTTACAATGTCCACATTTTTTTGGGGAAACCTGCTGAATTACTTTAAGGAAGTGAAAACTTGTTTGTCCCTTTCAGTAAAGCCAAAGACACCAGGGATGTGACAGGAAGCAGTGGGGTTTATAAAGAATGTAGTCTTACTCCGATTTTCCACTAGGCACGTCTTTGCTGCATTCTGCTTTTGTTCCGTCCTCCGCCACTTGCCATATCACACCGGGAGTGACTCAGAAGCGGAGCTGCCCTACTCACAGATTTCATTGTCTCTACAAGTACTTTATAGAACAATAAGGTGTTTATTAAGCTAGTATCTACCTTCCAGTCCAGGCACTCCATGCCTTCTCTTTTCTGGTGTTGTCCTTATAAAAAGGATCTGTGATGTTTATTATGTTTTTCAACCTCCAAGATGCATCTCTTGTCGTCCGTGGTGTTCTTCACACACGCTTCTGGGACGCACCGTGACGCAGCTGGTGGAATATCAAGCATTGACTTAAAGTGCTCATATTATGCTCATTTTCACGTTCATACTTGTATTTAGAGGTTGTACCAGAATAGGTTTATGTGGTTTAACTTTCAAAAAACACCATATTTATATCTATATATAGATATATATATATATATCTTTTCACCCTGTGTGTTGAGCTCTCTGTTCTAGCTACAGAGTGAGACATCTCACTTCTGTTCCATCTTTGTTGGGAGTTGCACATGTGCAGTAGCTAGGTAAGGACTACTAGCCAGTCAGAAGCAGAGTATGAGGGCGTGTCCTGACAGTACCTAGGTAAGGACTACTAGCCAGTCAGAAGCAGAGTATGAGGGCGTGTCCTGACAGTACCTAGGTAAGGACTACTAGCCAGTCAGAAGCAGAGTATGAGGGCGTGTCCTGACAGTACCTAGGTAAGGACTACTAGCCAGTCAGAAGCAGAGTATGAGGGCATGTCCTGACAGTACCTAGGTAAGGACTACTAGCCAGTCAGAAGCAGAGTATGAGGGCGTGTCCTGACAGTACCTAGGTAAGGACTACTAGCCAGTCAGAAGCAGAGTATGAGGGCGTGCCATGCTAGCAGCTAGGCGAGCATTATAACGTGTGTTCCAAAGTGACCACGTGTGTCTCTGAAGTAAAGGCTGGACTACAACAGAGCTGTTTGGAGCAGTTGGTGAACAGTGTTTTCTGGTGGAGATGGTAAGTCCCTTTGGGGGGGAATTTTGGCTTTTTCACTTTGTAAACCTATAACATGCACAAAAAGATATATAACACAATAAAGATAAGGGAAAAAGCCAAAAAGCATAATATGAGCACTTTAAATGGCAGCGATTGCTTGCAGGGTTCGCGGCGCCTCTGGAACGCAGCGCAGACGCACCTGGTGGAAAATAGGGGTTAATGTTTAGTGGTCTTACCTCTTCTCCATGATGATCTCTTTTGTGTTCAGTAAAGTAGTAAAGTGTAACTTAGCAACGATTTCAGAGATCAGTGTTCTTAAAAAATGCTACACATAGAAGCTTTAACAAGCATCTGCAACAACCAGATAAATAAGACTATACATGTAGAGCTGCTCCACAGAGAATGAATTAGGTGATTCATACTAATACAGTCGAGAGCTGACAGTGAAAATGTAAAAATGCTAAAGATGGAGGCGTTGACCGGCCAGTCAACGCAGGGAGACTTTTTATTGACGTGGTATTCCCAGATGTCGCTGTCAGCTCCCTACTGTGGACTGCATGCATCTTTAAATTGTATTTCTTTATTTTACCCAGAAAGCCCCACTAAGATTAGAAATCTTTTTTTCAGGAGTGTCCTTAGATTTGTCTTGGCACTTCTTTTAGGTGTCCGGACCCCCAGTTTGGATCCACTGCAGGCACTCCATTTAAAACAAAAACAAACAAAAAACAATAACCATCCAATTCATTGTCTATGGAGCATCAGTTTCATTGTTTCTCAGCTCTAAGTCATATTTTTGACTTTTCATTGAAAGATAAATAATCTGACACACATGTACTTCCTCACAGCAGTGTTTTCTTGACCACTGTATTTAACCTTCATGAGCATTCACATCATGTGGGATGCTGACAGCTCTTACAAATGTAGGATATTATTTGATTGCCATGCTTGCACTGCTGATTGTGTTTTAATAGTATTGAATATCTCTGTCCCATTGAAGTGAATGTCGATGCTTTTTTAACAGTAGCAGCTGTTTACTTCAGTAAATGTCAGTGCTGGTTTCATCTCCTGCTTGCATTTTGTTTTGCTTTGCTTTGCTATGGTCAGCTTTGCACTACTGTAAACATAAAAAATGCAGTTTCCTTTATGATAATAAACTAGTAATTTGTGGTATTAGGAGTATAAGATACTATAGATGAAGTTAGGTACACGCTGCTGTATATTCTGCTTTAAAACTGCCTATAAGACCACAATCTGCATGATGGTATTTTCATTGTCACTGATACAGCATTGCGTATTCTTCAGTAAAGCCTGGAGTACTAATATATATTGTAATTGTGTGCTTCATTTGTCTGTGCTGTACTTTTTGAGACCACAATAAAGACTAAATGTCAGTAAAAATGACAATTGACTATTCGTTTTCAAATTGTTTGGCTACACCTGAAATATTCAGATCATATAAATATAAACACACAACGCGTAATCTTCTACCGCTAGGGATCTGTTAGAAAAATTATAAATTATAAAGTCAAGATGATGAAAAAAGTTATGGATGAGCAGCAGAGGGCAGTAAGCTCACACATCATACAGCATGAGATATGAATTGAGAAGGGTGAGTGAAAAAAAAACTGTATATTGGGTTTGAAATGTTGAATCAAAAGTATAAACAAATAAAATAAAAAATGTTAAAGGATTAAAAAATCAAATATTAAAAGCCTCCATGAAACACATACGCTGACTGCTCCCCATCTCTTATCGTTCTGTAATAGATGACATGTAGAAAACATGTGTTTGCTGCTGCGAGCCCCCGCTGCTGCTCTCTGTTTGCAGAGAAGATTAATGTTGATGTTATCATGTACAGTGTGTGTTACATTATCTCCTGAAACATACAAACAAATAAACAAACATGGTGCGGGGAGGATTGTTGAGGTGTTCCTGTGCTGGTATTTGATGAAATGAAGATGTGACATAAAATGGAGGAGGACCACTTTCTAATAAGTCAGGTTTATTTTTATTTTTTAATTTTTTATTCAATAAGACACTGTTACAAAGTAATTTATACACTGTGGCTTTATTCGTGGTTAATCAATCATTAATACTTTAGGTTAGTTAGTTAATTAATTAATAAGAACAATTTCAGTGTTGCCAGGTTGTAGAAATTCCCTTTTTTAACTTCTCATTTTAGCTCTTTAGTTTATCTTTAAGACAGCTCTAATGGACCATTTCACCATTTAGTATCTGGAAAAGTGGTGCACAGAAGCCCCCCCTACCCCTGCTGCTTACCTCGTACAAACTATGTGTTTGGTCTGAAACCACTGAGATCGCTGCATTTATAAAAGTTTGCCAACAGCCTTACATTGATCAACATTTCTTTCCATCTGTGGAAATGAATCCCAAATGTCTCCACACATTATTTCTCATATGATGGTGTGGAGTCATGATTATCTTTTTAACATGGCTTGTTTTCCTCCATGTTGCATTGCTCAGTTAAAAGGGCATCAAGTAGATCATAGTGACAGTGCATTTTATGAATGTGCCAAACTGGAGTTCAAGGCATGACACTGAGAATGTTTAATTTGAACATATGATTACAGATATAATCTTAAATTTTTGCTCAAGCTCAAACGGTAGCTCCAATTTCAAATATGAAGCGAGAGCCCTACTGTGGGTCAACATTGTCTGCATCCTCAGGACAAACTTGGTAAAGCTCTAAGAAAAGCTAAATCAGCAGTATGTCGTTCAATCCAAACTTTTTCTGTTGTGGAGTATAATGAACATTTTCAGCCCTGTCAATTAAACTATTGTATCTTTTAAAACTCACAAGCATATAAATATATATAGAAATGAGTGTCTCTAGTTGGTTTCCTAACATCAGAGAGCAAGTGGAGGCTGCAGTGTGTAATGATAATGCAAGTGAAGATACATGCACATCACATCACAACAAAGCGGTGGATTAGTGCAGATCAGCTGCACACAAACTCTTTGGTAATGAGAGCTAAGTCAAAACTGCAGGGCAATTGTTAGAGCTTGACACATTAGTGTCAGTGTTGGCGATCCTCACTTCTAAAGCTTTCTGCCTGCAGAAACTACATTTTATTGATTCAGACAACAGAAATGTGTTTGCATGGAGTTGCAAAGTGCTGCTCTTGAAGGCTCATGTCAGGGCCCTGTAGGTGTGTGGTTCAAGCTTTTTTTGCACCTGTTTGGACAAATTACATCTTTATCATTCTCATGAATACACTTGTTCCAGATGGAGACATCCCTAGATGGCAGTAGGCTGGTTTATGGTAGCCTTGTTAGCATTATACTAACAAATAAATCCGTAAAATAACAGAAAAAGTTCTGGCAGCTCATCACCCGGACGTTCCCCTCTAATTTAAAAACGGAAATGATGTGTGTACCTTAGTTAAAATACAGAAGATTTGAATTTTTTTTTTTTTAAAGTCGGCAAAAAGCACCAAACGCCGAAAAAAGCCACAAAAACATCGGAAAAAAGCATCAAAGAGGTCGAAAAAAGCAACAAAAACGTAGAAGAAAATGCCCAAAATGTTGAAAAAAGTGACAAGAAATTTGACAATTATTTTTTCAAAAACGTCCTTTAAGGGGTTGACACAGAGATGAGTTAACACACACTAAGATGATTCCAGTTCCAGATTCTAGTTTGTAATGTTTCTGTGTGGTTGAAACATGAGCTATAGAATCATTTAAACACCTGTCAAACGTAAAGGGCAAAGGGCATCCAGCGTGTGATGACATTTCAGTTCAGAGAGCTTCTCCACATCTCACCTGTGACCTTTCACTCAGGAAGCAATATATCTGATGAAATGACATAAAAGTCAGGCAGAGGTATGTGCTTTTGATATCTAGCAGCTATCACTGATACGAAGCCAACTGCTGCAACAGACAAACTGGGCAGTGGTGGCCTAAAGGTTAAAGAAGCAAGCTTGTGACTGGGAGGTTGTCGGTTCAATCCCCAGACCGACTGGATAAAAATCTGGGTGGGGTAAGTGAAAGAGCAGCGCCTGTCCCTCCCTCATTACCACCACTGAGGTGCCCTTGAGCAAGGGCAACCCCAACCGCTCCAGTGGAGCTGCTCAGTGGCCAGCAGATCAGACTGTGGTTGGACTGGGCAGCTTCCAGCTATGAATGTGGAACTGTGTCAATGTGATCAGAGCGTTCCTGCAAACGAGAGGTTACCTCTCAGTGAACCTTCCCTGAATAAATAAAGGTTGAAAAGAAAAAAAAGGACAAATGCCAACTGCAACAATAAGTGTATTAATATTTGTATTGCACTTTACATTACAGTAATCTCAAAGTGCTCTTCTGTTTGTTAAGGATGAAGTTGCTACTCAGTTGTATGAACACGTGAGAGTGTCCATGGTGGATCAATCCATGGGTTGATGTTCTATAAACCTATTTTGCGGGACAGAAAATGACAACAATGAGCTGAGAGAGACGTTAAATCTCTGTAAATCTGAGGGGAACTGCAGAGTCGCTGCAGCATCTTTTTGCTCATTATCCTGGTTTTTGCGACCCGCAACTGTTATTGTCCATCTGTGTTATTTGCAGCAGCAGCAGCAGCTGTTTTCAGCAAACAACCTCTGATAAAACCACAGTACATCAGCATAGCATCAGTACTTGTCCAGCAACAGTGAGCGACTAGCTGGTGAACATTGTAAAGTATTTAGCATCTAAAGAGGCATATATTTTTACAGCAGCTGGTGGAGACCAAAACAGAGCAAAAGGGATAGTGGATATTGGACTTTTAGAATCAAAACTCCAAATAAACGCCAATGTTGCTCTGTCTGCTAGGTGTGTAAATAAACAACTGTTTGCTAACAAATCCAACCTAACAACTTGTTGGGCTGCTCCCCAAGTAGCCAAAGATCACATTACAAAAAGCTTGGGACAAAAGATGCCTTTTAACCTCAAAAATACATTAACAAAGTCACTGCTTGGATAGATGTTCAATACGGAATTTCACCATGGGGAGATTATTGGACTGTCAATGCACAACAATAACTTAAACGTCCATGTGAAGGTGCTAGTGGGCAACATAATTTCATTCCCTCACCCTCCGATGACTGCAGCAGCCGGCTGTACCTGCAGCACTTCCACATAATACCAAGTGTCAGAAATATGAGTCTGCAGTCTTATAATTTTACACACTTTTTTGTCTTGACACTGCTATTTCCTATCAATATTTAACCCAACATATATGCACACATAAACATCTGCTTGAGTCTCTTTAGAATGCAGAGAAGTGCCTCGTTTTCCATTAAGTGTTTTGTTTTCCAAAGAAAATCGATTCTGTTGTTTTCTAAGACAATCAACTTAATGCCAAGTAGCAGGGAAATGGCGCCACAGATTTCATATTTGCAGCTCTAATTATGTTAAATTCACCATCGCTGCCTTATTGATTAGGCACAGGCGGTGGCAGCAGCGCTTCCAAGCACTCCAGGGCTCTCATGCAGATATAATGTTATACAGCAGCGCGAGGCAGCAAATTCATGAATCAAGCTGTGTGTATATCAAAGAGTCACCAGCACAGCGGCTGATTTATACAATAATATACGAGTTTGGGTTGATCTGGGAGTCAGGGGCCGCACCATGATTTTATAAATACAGCAGGTACATGCAAGCTGTTTATTCTCTGTCCATGTTCTCTAATTTGTTACCAGCAAAATGAGGTAGTATAGTTTAAGAATGGACAATAATCAGAATTCATTGAATAACAGACATTCTGACATTTGCTAATTTACTGCTAATTAAATAAGTAATTTCAATAAATAAATGGAATGAATCATGTGCATTTAAAGCAACATTATGCATACAGCTTCAAAATAGTTTTGATGCTACTCTGACTTGTAATAGGGAGAATGGTGCCTCAGTTATTTCCACTGCGCACCCTGAACGCCTGTTCCCACACTATGGCTGCTTCTCACATCCCTTATTTGATAGTTCCTCACTCCTCGTTCCTTGGCTGAACCGGAAGTTGTTCTGGCCCTCCCTTGTAAAGGCCGTCTCAAAGCTCTTATTCTTGCCCTGAGGAGCGAGGATTGAGCATTGAGGAGGAATCTGAGGAATTTGAGGAGCTATGAGCGATGATACACGAGAGCAGCCTTCCTGGAAGCCGTGCAGCTGAAAGAGTTGCTAATTCCGCCCATTTTGCTGACAAATTTAGGACATGTTAGCCCTCTAAAACACACCTGTCAAACTCAAGGCCCGCAGGCCAAATCCGGCCCACGATGTAATTTTATATGGCCCCCCCAGATAATATCTAATGTCTATTATAACTGGCATTACACGATTATTACAGCCCCTTGCCGACCGGCTATCCCTGTTGTTGCCCTCTCCTTACTTCCTGTTTTTTTTACATGTGACCTATCTAATCCAATACATGACAATTGTCACCTGAAGTAGCCTAGCCCTACTAGTGCTAAACTTTTTGTTAGGCCTACCTGTCGCTTTCCCCGATAAAAAATGGCCAAGGCCAAATGAAAGGTGGACTTTGAGAACAGAGGTTTTCAAGAGAGGTGGGAGGCTGAATATATGTTAACTGATATAAAGGGCAAACCTGTCTGTCTTGTGTGGGGTGCCGATGTGGCTGTCACGAAAGAGTATACTAGTAGTATTTTTGCCGGATGCCGGAGAGCTCCGCAGCAATTCAGCACAGGGCAGCGGCTGATTTATACAATAATATACGAGTTTGGGTTGATCTGGGAGTCAGGGGCCGCACCATGATTTTATAAATACAGCAGGTACATGCAAGCTGTTTATTCTCTGTCCATGCTAGTATACTAGTAGTATTTTTGCCGGATGCCGGAGAGCTCCGCAGCAATTCAGTACAGGGCAGATTGTGAGGAACAGGAAGTCGAGCACAGAAACAAAATAAAACATCTGGTTAATTTTCTAAATAAAATACACCGTGCTCACGGCGGATCATATTTCCCTGCACTACACCTTGAAAACGTCGATGGGTGGAGACAGGCCTGAAGTCAACAGTTGTTGGTTTTGTGGTTCTGTTTATAGAAACTACATCCTGTTATATCGAGCGATCATATGTGAATTCGCGAGAGCTCGTGGGTCCTCGTGACTTCAGCTGTCAGTCATGGCCGCAGCCCTTACGCAACAAATCCGGACCTGGTGGGTATTTAAGCATGGCGGAGCACGGAGCCGACACGCAGCGGAGCCGATCCGCAGCCATTCCGCAGTTTGTGGAAATGAAGGGTCAATCTTCATCTGCGGAGTGGACTCGAACTTTTAGGATTGAAATCAATGCATGGCACCACTACCGGGAAGGATCTCTTTTTTAAGAGGTGTGCAAATGTGTAAATGAAATGGGTCTTCCTTGGGATAAACTTGTGAGACTGATGACGGATGGGGCGCCTGCGATGTGCGGGCAAAAGAATGGATTGGTGGGCAGGATTTGGCAGAAGATGCGGGAGGGGAACGGCGCAGGTGAGCTGACAGTGTATCACTGCATCATACACCAGGAATTTTTGTGTGGCAAAGCCTTGAAAATGGATCACGTAATGAGCACTGTAACACAAGCAGTTAATTTCATTAGAGCCAAAGGGTTAAATCACTGCCAATTAAAGTCCTTTCACACAGAGTCTATCACACAGAGGTGTGGTGGCTAAGCCGGGGGAGGGTGCTGAACAGATGTTTCGAGTTGCATGAGGAAATCTGTCAGTTCATGGAAAGCAAAGGGAAAGACACGACAAAACTTCGGGACGAAAGATTTGGGTGCGAATGGGCAATTCTGTGTGACATTTCGAGCCATCTCAATGCGCTCAACCTGCAGCTTCAGGGCCGGGATCATGTGATCACTGATATGTATGCTGCAGTGAAGGCATTTAAAACCAAGCTGCGCCTGTGGGAGACGCAAATGCTGCTAGAAAACTTGGGCCATTTCCCATGCTGCCAAACTATGACCCTGAACATTGATGAACTTGTGTCGAAGACGAGATGTCAAGTATCTGGTTCAGGCACCAGGGGTGTCGGACTGGGGGAAAAAAGGGGACTGAGTACCCAGGGCCCTCATGTGAGGAGGGCCCAAAAAAATGCTAGAATGAATAGCTGTGGATGCATAGAGGGGCCCATAGAAAATGCCTTTCTACAGGGCCCAGAATTTTGTGCTAGGGCACATTACAGTGCTGTAAACTGAGCTTTAATGTAGCATAGGTTTCCTTTTTGCACTTTTCTCTTGGTAATGCATGGACTGTTAAAAGTGAAAAAAAATATTTTCATTGGAATTTACTCTGGAAAAGCTGCAGAAAGAATGAGAGGCATAAGAAATGAATGGCAGTGATGTTTCTTTTATTTTGACATTTGACTTGAGATAGACTTCTTGTTTCAGATTCTATATGTGTAAAACTAAGGCTAAGTTCAGGCCTATTCAAAATAAATAGCCTAGATATTATTGCAATAGCAGAATAGCTAATAGGCCAAAGCTTTAGGCCACTTTCAGAATCAATACGTGTAAAACTTAAGTTTATAATAAATATTGAATATGTCCGGCCTTCGACTTGGACCCAGTTTTTTATTTCAGTCCACTGTGTATTTCAGTTTGACACCCCTGCTCTAAAAACACATTTCCTCGTGTCCTCTCTCCTCCCATGATTTCCTCTGTCTCTCCCATGCTTCCTCGGTGGGACGGACTAAGATGCGATGAGGGGAGGAAAGTGGAGGAGGGTTGAAGGGAAATGAGAAGGACCCTATGTAGCTTTAGCGAGCGGGGACAATCTCCCGGGAGAAGTGCTGTAACGCTTTACACCACTGCCACTGATTTGGGTGAAACTGGATAATTTTATGGGGAAAATGTTTTCTGACGTCCTCTGGCTGCTCTGCCTCGACTCTCTGTGACTTTATGGAGTTTCCTGATGGACAGAAAGCTTTACTTGTTGCTTAAGTGTTCAGTGCTAACTGCAAACGGCTAACTGCTGCTAACTGTAGCTAGTTAGCTCAGTTAGCCAAACTGCCAGGACTGGAGCGATGAGCACGGGGGTTGCGTTGATGTTTACAACACTAGCACAGGAATTTTGGACCGCTGGGAGAAGGTAGGGAATACTGGTGAAGAACGCCGGTATTGTGTCAGAACCGGAGCCAGAGAGGTGGGCCATGGAACCAGGTTTAGCAGCTGCTACGGACATCATGGGAGAGGTAAAGAGACCGAAGAGGACACAGAGGAAGCTAAGAAGAGACAAGGAGAGAGTGACCGAGCAAGAGTACATCTCGGACGGGCTTTTAGTCGCTGGCGATAGCTTTGCGAAAGAAAAGGATGGAAGACAGCCAGCGAGCTGACCGGTGTATAAGCAAATTGCACTCTGAAGCTGTAGGGGCGCCAAATCGCAAACAAAAATCTGTTTCTTTAAACTAAGGATCCAACAATCAATGACATCTACACAGATATTTAATCAGCTAGTGCTGAAACAATTCATTGATTAATCAATTGGTGGATTGACAGAAAATGTAATAATTTATAAAGGAAAATACAGTATTTGTTGGTTCAACCTTTTTATATGTGAGATTGTCCTGCTCTTGTCTTTTTTATATCATTGCAAATTAAATATCTGGGTTTTGGACTGTTGGGCGGACAAATCATGCAATTTGACCACATCACAGGCTTGTGCAATTTTTCACATTAATCTCAATAAGCTAAGCGTACTTTTTCTTTTTAGAAAAAAAACATATTAGGATATTTTTGTCCTGATTAACTTTGAGTTTATTGACTGTAAGGCTGCATGTAATGATTATTTTCATTTTTGTAGATTATTGTTTGGACAAATAGATCCATCATTTAATCAATGAAATATCAGAAAATAGTAACAATTTATTGTGCTATTGATTTTAGCCTTATATAACATCACTATAAATTAAGAAGAAAGCATATTATATTTTGGATTTGGAAGACAATTGGAGTATTATTGAGAAAAAAAAAACTCACACCTGCTCACCTCTTCCTCATTCCCCAATTACCCCTTATACCCCCTCTAGCAGTGCAGAAATCAGTAGCAGTAATTTACTGTTCATCATTTGGTCTGTAACGGTCACATGTATTTCAGACATCCCAATTCAACAAGGACTAATAATGCACTAAAGTTACTGGACATAATCCCCAGTGATCCTGTTAATAATAAAAGTATTGCTGTATGATTCAATGTGGAGCTGGTTAAAAGGATCAGCACCATTTTGCTCTGTGTTGCTGTGAGAACTACTTTTTAACATCAGGGAAAACATACATACAGTACAAGAATCTGCAGTGTTTGTATCGATCTGCCCTAAAGGCTCTGTTGTCGTCTGCAATGTGCTCTCACTCCTGCTGTCACAGTGAATATCAGATGTGATGGTTTCGCAGGAAAAAGGATCTGTGTTCACCGTTCCAGGTCTGGCATAAAAATATTCTTTGATCCCTGTTGTGTTTCATTTCTTCTCCCCCTCCCCATTCACAAACACACCACACACTGCTGTTCTACACTCTGCATCTCTTATTCTTACCAATCCTCCCACTCTTCCTCACCACCTTTACTTCCCCTCTTTTCTCATTCTGTCACCAATTTTTTTTTAACCCACTTCTGCTTCCTCTCCCTCTCTGTCTCTGATTAAATATGCTGGTGCATTAATAAAGTGCAGCTCCACCCCCCTCCCCACCCTCCTCCAGTGGGATTAGGCAGAGCACTAATTCCATCTCCAGTCCTGGAAGCTTTGAAGTCGACTGCCAGGGAAACCGCCAGCTTCTTAAATTTTTTTTTACCATTTGCATAATCCCACCACTGCACTCATACATGCTCATCAGAGTGGAGGATGAGCTAATATGCTGGATAGAGCTGCATATTGGCATTATAAAAATCCCATCGTTTCTAGTAGCATCGCTTTCTTCATCAGTGTAGCCATCAGGGATCAATGGATCACTGTCGTAATCGCAGTCAGGATCTCATCATTGTTAACTTATGACCTACTTCCTCATCACTCTTGGTTAATTTTGTCACCCTTATCATAATTAGCATGTGCAAATGAATTTTTTTGCTCATTGGCAGCGCCTGATTGTATTAGTGTTGTATTATCTGACAAAGCGTAATTCCCACGTCTGTGGCGAGGCACTGCATTGATCACAGAGGAGTGTCTGTGTACTCTCAAACAACACAGCAGAACTAATGTGTGAAAACAGAGCAGCTGTAAATGTATGAATAATCATTTTAGGACATTTAAGGTTCCATAAAAAGGGATTGCTCTGTGTTTTCCTAATCCATGAGTCAGCCACCTATGGTCAGTAATCATGACAGTAATTTAGGGACAGCAAGCATATCCTATTAGTTTTTCAAACAGCATATGATTAAACATACAATATGTAACTTTCTGTCGCTAAGGGTCTCTCAATCAAAACAATGGATGGTAAACACAGACTTTTGATGACGTTGGGAAGTTGCGTGGAATTATGGGAGTTGTAGTTTTTATTAATAAATACCGAATTTACATAATTTCTTTCTGCAATATTTGTGCATGGCAACTATGGTATTGTTGAGGTTGGCAATTGATACACCTCGGTTTTGGTTACAAATGTTTTTAAGCAAACCTTTTTACCCGCTGGATTATCCTCATCAAAAGCCATATGTGCAACATGCTACATAAATGGCATCTGCATTGGTAAATGGACTGCATTTACATAGCCTCTCTTGTGCAAGGTGCTGGCTTGGAGCAGTTGAGTGTATTGCCCAAGAACACTTTGACATGTAGCCAAGAGGAGCCGGGGATTGAACCCCCAAACTTGTCATTAGTGGAAGACCCACTCTACAGCCACCCATTTCAGTGCATTGGCATTGGATGTTGATGAATGCAATCACAAGCTGCAAAATTGTCCAATATGAACGCACCTCCTGGGGATACTGGGCTGGTAATTTGAGGGTTGGGGATAGATGTATCTTTCCATTGGCTCTTACATGCTTTTTTCACTTTCTACTGTATTTGTAGGTGACAAGTTTAGCTGAAAAATACTTAGGTTTCGGCATTAACGTTGCTACGCCAGCGCTAACATGGACCTCTTTAAAACAAGTTTCCAAGATCAATGGCGATCGTTGAAAGAGAAGACAACATATAGAGAGTTCTCAATTAGAAGACATTGCCTGAAAGCTGCAAGAGAAGGGCGCTATCAGTAGAGCCACAACCAGGTGCAGGAGGTTTTAGAGCTGAGGCATCACATAAAAAAATACTGTAATCCCACCATCATCTCTCATCAAAGCATGAGAGAAGCAGCAGCTGAGTCAACAATGCCTGCCAGGTGAGGGTTTGCAGAAACCACAGCAGTAAACGCAGTCAGTTAAACATACAATATGTAACTTTCTGCCGCTAGGGGTCTCTCAACCAAAACAATGGATTGTAAACACAGACTTTTGATGACGTTGGTAAGTTGCGTTGAATTATGGGAGTTCACGTACAAGTTTACCCATTCAAATGTATTCACTTTACGTTTAGTAACGTTTGTTCATGTCATTCTAATAACATAGCTGCATTTCCCCCAACATAATTACGCTTTTCTTGATTCGATTTGTATTGGTAGCTGACCAGTTATCTAGCTAGTGAGCCAGCAAGCTAACGTTAGCCAGCAGCTAAAACACAGTGACTATCACAATATATTTCAGATGTCACTGTCACCTTTTGGATGGTTTCAACACCGGGGTGGGACGGGGTTTGTTGTAACGCTAGCTAGCTAGCTACTCAACGAGCCTGAGAGACTGGTGTGGGTGGGGATTGTCGGGGGAATCTCCCCAAATTAGCATTAGATTAGTCGTCTTATCTATACAGCTAACGTTAACATTACTGGTAAACTCATTCGTGGGTTAGCCCAGCGCTGCCTTTATCCGTGGTGAAAACAATCTTGCTACTAATAACTTTATGAGCGTGTTGAACGATGTGGTAACCCTATAATGTTATCCACCAAGCATTAGCTAGCTAGCATTAAGTTAGCTACTTGACAACCAACACATTGTAGTAACGTTAAATTGGATCGATATTGATATGTATCAATAAATAAGATCTCTGCTGTATTACTGTGTTGCAAAGTGGCATGTTATCAATCACAAAATGATGCTGTGTGGCAGAAAAAGCAGTATTATGGTTAGGAGTATTTTTTTCTGTGACATTGTATGATTTACAATTACGCTCAAACGTATCATCTGGGTGCCGTGTTTTGAAGGAAGTTTCGAGTAACTAGAGGGTGAAAGGTTATATGACGCCACTGACAGGCGACTAGGAAGAAAATGAAACGTGACGTGTCTGAAAATAAAATAACAGATTTCTCTGGGTTTGAAGTTTGGTGGAAACATTTGTGAGAGTGTAACTACACAACTCAAAAAAATATATAACATAGGTATGGTCGTTTTTAGACATTTTAATGCAGAAATGTTGCATATTGTACCTTTAAGACATTATGTTGATGTGTCTAAACCGTCGACACAGGTGGCCGGGCAGCATCTGACTCCAAGTGGAAAGCGTTGTGGTGGAGGGAAAAGGTTAAAGATGTGGTGGATGAGGGTTGCAGGAAGGGTTGGAAAGCATGGCTTTAGAATTGACAGTGTCGGTCTGTTGGTCGGTCCACCACTTTGGTCCAAATGTCTCAATATTGGTAAAAAAGTGGGGGTAACATGTCCCCCCTGTCCCCAGTGGAAATTACGCCCTAGCTTTGGTTTATATAAATACCTGCAAAACTATTCACATTCCCATCCACCTCAGCGGTACTTTGTGTTTAGTGTAAACTAAGTGCTCCTGCACACTGCATGCGTGTCGTGAGCGTGTCAGCTGTGTGGCGTGTCCGTTTTTATTTTGACTCCCATGTTAACAGACTACAGCTTTCACACTGCCTGCGTGACAAGCACGTCTCAGGTGCGGCTCGAGCCGTCAATACTGCCAACGTTGTCTTTGCTGCAATCAAATCAGTATATATTTATGTTTAACATGAAGTATACTACTGCTTGAGTGGAGTAAATTTCCACAACTCTCTCCCCATCAAAATATGTGCAAACAAATGTACAAACACAACAATATTGACAAAATAAAGTTGAAGAACACGCTAATATTTCATTTTATCAATGGGAAACATACATGTGTACAGACAAGGCTAGCAGCAGCAGCGCTGCGCCAGACACGTTTCTGGTGTGCAAAGACAGAAAAATCCATGCAGCCGCCACGCAACTGACACGCAACAGAAACGCCACGCAGGCAGTGTGCAGGAGGCCTAATAAATGTTAGCATGCCAACACACCAATCTATGGTGGTGAACGTGATAAACATTATATCTGACTTACATCATGAGCATTTCAGCGTGTTGGTGTTAGCATTTAGCTTAAAACATTGCTTAAGCAAAGCCTCACAGAGCTGCAAGCATGGCTGTGGACTCTGCTAAACTGCTAGTTTAGTTTTAAGACATATATTTCATTCAATGCAATGTTAAAAGTTAAACTGAAATAAGAACATATTTGTTTTTGTTTAAAAATGATAAATTCATCAAATCCTTTGCAAGGATGGTAGAATAGGAAGACTGCCAGTCAGAGAGATCACAAAGTATAAGGCCTGACACTGAGGGACATTACAATAATGAGATATGGGGCTGAGAGATGATGAGGTATAACTATAAACATTTCACACAAAAAATCCACTCCTCCTGAGGCTACCTCAGCAGACATTTTTCCACATTGGAAAATGTAATTGATGCACTAGATTTTAATTTGGACCTTGGGCTTTAAATAAAGCGGGGAGCAGCTGGCTCGTCGGGACACATTAGCATTCAGGAGACAGAGAATGAGCTTTAATGAAGCACAGAACCGCAGTTAATGGTAGAGCTTCAATAAATGAAATAACACCATTTGAAGATGGTGTTTGTGTGTATCTAAAGAGATTAAATAAGAAACTAGGGTTGCGTTCTTTGATAGTCACCTCGAGTGCCAGAGTGCACCCTGGCACAAACTGGGCCGTTCGTAAATTCAGAGCACTGTTGGAATATACAGTTTGGCTCTCTGTCTGAGGAGACGGAGCAGCAGAGCACCAAGCGCAGTGAATGTGTGATGACCAGCTGAAATGGCAGGAACCGTCCAAGGGAAATGCAACAACTGTGGACTGATGGGTGAATTAAATGAAATAATCCAACACTCATGCAATGTGGATATAAATCAAAGTTTTTCCTTAATCCATTCCAACTAATCCTCTCCATTTCCTACCTAACCGTTCGTTAATTCATATAGAAATAGAATGCTCTATTTCTTTGAACAATGGCACTCTCGTTTTAGTGTAGATTGTCAGATTGGATTTACTAATGCATGATGTCATCAGAGGGCTAATTATCATACTGGTGTTTGTTTACACAAGACAGACAGTCATCAAATAGAAACATACATGCTGGTGTGATTGGACTTTAAAACCACAAATTAATGTACAAAACTGAATGAGTGGGTTACCCAAAAATATCACACATATCCTTGAAGACATGCAGAAATTGTTATCTGTTGCTGAATTTGAAATATAGATTGAACAGACAACACTTTGGGTGCATAAATGCTGCATTTTTCCTGCAAGAAGGATAAACATATGTGGGAAAACATCAGAAATAGACTCAACAAAAAGAACAATAATTGAATTAAAGAATACCCCCTGAAGGCCTACTTAAAAGTATAATTGGCTGCTTCAGTCATAATGCACAGGACTTGACCTGCTGTGAGGTATTAAAACAAGAAAAATACAAACTAAAATTAAAATAAAATGTTGCTTTATATGCATTTTTTCATTTGCTTCAATATTATTTGCGGTTTTTACTTTTAGTGTTTTTATTCTCTCAGCTGTTGAAGAACATGGGTTTAAGATGTCTAATCACTTGCAAAAAGGTTTTGCACACAATGCACCTATATGTTTTCCTTTTCTTTTTGTCATGGAAAAGCGCTATAAAAAATAAACGTATTATTATTATTATATATCAAAATTGCAAGTCTATCACCCACACTGTCACAACGTCTGACAAGGCTAATAGTGACCAAATACATCAATGAAATTGACAATATGCTTCCTCTTCTGCATGGTATTTTTTTATCATGCTCATTTCTGCAGCTCAGTGTTGTGGTAGTGAAGTCCAGAAATGCTGTACTGCTGCACTAAAGCGCTCAAAGCAATAACTCATCTACACAGAGGAGCTGTCAGCCTCCTGACATCATGTCCAGGACTCCCAAAGCTCCCCCTCCCCTCTGACTGATGAAACTGCAAGAACAACCTTGCCTTCTTAATCAGGCAACAAACTTCAATTTATTGCTAACACAGGGAAAGAGGTAAGTGTTAGAGTGTGTAGAGTTCAAAGGGAGTTAAGTCAGAAGAAATTAGCTTTTGATTGTCTCCAGACTGCACTTTAACTCGCAGTAATGCCGAGCGTGTGAAGGGAGGCCACCAGTCAGAACTGTTTTTTGATTATGGATTTTGATTATTAGCCATAATGTCTAACCCATCCAAGGTAGACTTACCACAAGCTACGAGATTGTGAAATGAAGGTTTTTAAGCCACAAGTTCGTATTAAATCAAACTTTTAAGAAAAAATGTTTCTATTCACGATGTTATGGAGAAGTACTAGACTACCCACAGTCCTAATCATAACAGCTACGTGATTGGTGGAACTAGTGAACTCACGAATGGCTGGTGAGCCGCTACCACTGAAGTCTATGATCGTGTATGGAGACAGTCTTGTACCTTTGCTTTTTCTTCTGTTTTCAAAACATTTTTTTGCGCTGAATCAAATGTGTTATGGTCATGATTCATCTTGTTGTTGGTTGCCTTGGTTCCAGGCTTAAAACTCTTTTTATAAGCATTTTCTGAAATGTCAATGGAGCAATTGAATAAAGAAATCACTAAAGATGAACTGCAGCTTAAAAAAAATGTCTGACTCATTGTTTTAGAAGTCAAAGGTACAAGCCTGTGTAAATAAATACAAACGTGAGACTTTAACTATGGCTGCCATAAGTGAAATTGTTGGCCATAACACAAACACCGACCATATTTGACAACCCATGCTATAGCTGGAGATGCTTCACAGGAGTTCTGGGCAGACAGACATAATCGAGACAACTACCACCCATTTATTAAGCAGAATGGCTGTATTATGAACTGAATTTTGGGTAACTTGTGATTAGAAAAACATTTTTCAGTTTATTTATTTGGGCATTTTTCTCCAAAATGGATGACATTCCAGTGTGAAGAGAAACATAACTTCCTCCTAAACATAGTTGAGAAAAGTGCTGCCATGTGCTGCCCTTTTCTCCCAAATGCCTCTTGCTGTCAGGATCTACCTGGCTCCTACGGCATAACAGCAGGAGAGAATAAAAGTGCCAGCTGGTCTGAAAGTTAGAGGTAAATTCTTGTACACGGGTTGTTTTCATTTTCTCTTAACCTTTCTGCACAGGTTTCTTTGGGTTGATCAGTTACCTCCTTGAGTTTCCTTTATGAGGAAAAACGTCCACCTGCAGCTTTTTGTCAATCTGCAGCCTCTGTTGATTATATTTTCTCTGTGTCCAAGGCCCTATTGAATGTTTCTTAAGATAAATGATAAAGTGCATTCTGTATTGTAAAAATAGTTGAAAAAAGAAACTCACTGCTTTATAATATTTCAGAAATGTAACCTCTGCTCCACAGGGAAAGATTCTTGCATCTTCGTGGAAACAAAACAGACATCTTTTGTGATGTGTGTGTGCATAACTTCATCAGAATTTTAAATTAGCCCCAAGCACAACATTTCTGTTTCCATGACTGCATGTCTTTGAGGGTTTCTATACTCTATCCCCTGTCCCCAGTCATTACATTTTAAAGATGCTGACAGTGATTAATATGTTTGCAGAAGAGACAGGGGTGTACGGCATCTCTATTCCAGTTACGACAGTTTCCTGGCATCAGTTTCACACCTTTCATCTGATTAAGCGCCCAGCTTTCCCTCCTGGTACTGGCTGTCTTGTTGACAAGCTCTGTTGGAAGGCACAACACAGAGAAACACCAGCAGTGCTGGTATTTCTGGAATGGAGATGCCAGTAGCTAATATGCAATGCTTATATTCAATGCCCTTCAATTTGACTAAAGAATAAAAGCAAAGTTCTGAGTTTTAATTTTCTTCTCGACATGGTGAAAATGCTCGCCTAAAGAAACATGCTAATTCTGCTTTTAGGAAGTTGGAAATCTTACCTGTTTTCAAAACGTCTCAATAACTATAATAATTCACCTATTCTTGTACATTGTTAGACATCAGATTGTAGAGTTATTTTGTTTTGTCCCAATCTGTCCCAATGTTGCAATCCCATTATACATGGCTTACGCCAGGATCAGGACATTGTTTGTATCTTTTTCGAAATGGCCACAGCATCTGTCATTTCAGGAAATTCCTCAAAACGACCTATGTTGGTGTCCTTTTGGGAGAAAACTACTTGGCAGACTACTTGGCTGCTTGGGCGAATAAACCGATATTGTCCAGTGATAAAATTCATGCGAGATGAAAATAAGTTTTTGGCCATTTATCATGAATGTAGCTAGGGAGCTAGCTAGCTGTGTAGGAAGACCACATCCCTATTCCTAATCCCCCATACAAAGCTCTGATTGGTCGATTCCAAACCGATTTTAATTGATGAAAAAAACAGATAAATGGGTGGTAATTCAGGCTGCAGTGAAGAGCGTACACTAGTACACTAATTAAACTATATCCAATCACACACAGAACACCAATTAATAAAAGGCCAATATCTTCCTGATGTATCACTGAAACCCAATTCAGTTTCCTTTCTGAAAGTAATTCCCCATGGGGGATCATTAGGACGAAGATTCAAAGGGAAAAGGAGAGCGCACATTTTAATAGACTAATAGAGTGAAAGAATGATTGGGTGCGAGCAGAAAAGGAGCAGAGAGGCTGCTCATAAATGATATATGCCCCAGTAAGCAGTGAAGCCCTGACAGCTTTCACATCTCTTAGAAAACATTATCCAGGAGGGCAGCAGGAAGCGATGTGCCAGGGCATGCAGCCTGTCCACACACTGCACTGCTGTCAGCAGAGGGCCGGCCAGACACACTGACATACACACAACACACAGGACCACAGGCACAAGAAAACAAAGAGGTAGGCAGGGCTCCAGGTGCCATGCATGCTTAGACAGTGTTTTATGCAATACACCGTGTTACGTTCAATCAGTGACATTTTCATCGTTGTTTTATGAGTCTAAGCACGGAGCTGTGTCCTAATTCCATTCTTCATACCACTACTCGTATATGGTGGTACATTTAGTACACAAGACATCAACCTACTTTTCCATTTTGTACTAACAGGAAATCATGCACAATGTGCCATCAAACATCAATCCAACGTAATAATTATTTGGGTTGTAGACAACACTGAGACAAGACACATACATACAATACAAACAGAAATTCCGTCACAGAACAGAAATTTCAAAAGGAGAAAATTCTGGCATTAGCATTGTTATCAGAAAAGATAGTGTTTCGACTTAGCATGTTTCCTCAATATCTGATGATGCATTGGGGCCATTTGGGGATTTATTACAGTAAATATATTACATATTAGACCTTTAAGTTCTGTATTTGATTTAATCTGATTGCTAGCTTGTCATGTTCTCAGTTGCATTGTAATTAACTTATGTCAATTCCTGTTTGAACTTTTGTATTCAACAAAGTATTTTAAAAAAAAAGGTTTGAGAGAAAGAAATGTAAGAACTTTTGTCTGTCTATCCCTGCTTATACTAACTACTGCTGCACATTCACAAATCCAAATACTGTTTGACTTTTTCCTTTCGTCTCTGTGCATTCATGACAACTTGGAAAAAGTGCAAAGTTGTCTCAATAAAGTTGAAACGTTTTCAATTCCTGTAGCTACTGTAGCTGGCTTAATCAACCTGGAGAATAATGCAGCAGCAGTTTGACAGACAAGTCTGTGTTGAAATAACCCTGTAAAGTGTGACGGGTTGTCAGTAATTTGTATTTCTTTAATTTAACCCCTCATCATAAATCTCAAAAACTCCTTCAGTGCTCACACAGTTCAGTTCTGTATCTGCCAGTATACCACAATGTCAGAGCACCAGTTTATTCTAACATGTTTGGAAACAAATGTACTTTCTTTCATGCTACACCAAAGACTTTATCTGCCATCGTAACCGAGGTTGATTTGCCAATCGCTGTCTAGTTAGCCCCCGCTCTGAACTCTGTCATGAGATGTCAAAGTTTGCCTTTGGATTCTCCTTTTCATGCAAAATCAGAGCCTTTTCAAAGGCCCTCCGAAGAGATAAACGTACCCTGCCAACCTGACTCTGGAATACAAATGGCCTTTTTAGCATAGGGAGGTGAACAGGGAGAGATAACACAGAGGAAATGTGTTCAACCTTATGGCAAGGTTGGTGTGATAAATGGGTTTGCAGAAATATATTGATTTTGGCATTTTGTTAATTAGAAAATTGTAGCAAGTATTATCTGCAAAGTGGAAATGTAAAGGATCATAGCTACTGAATCCGTAAATGTTTTCATGGTTACAGTGCACTTGGTTCCTGGTTGCAGACACACTCATAAATTACATCAAATCCATGTTTTCCATTTTGTTAATTTCTTATTTTTCAAGGACCATCTAAGGTTTTCCCTAACCAGGGGGAACCAGGTTTCGGGGGTGTCCTCTATTCTGACCAGATTACCTATTTAACAGGTATCAATATTTATCTATTTGTCTATTCTTATCGGTTGGTAATATAAATACAAATTTCTTTATCTAGCCCTAATTGTAAGGTGTTTCTGTTGCCGAACAATTTATGTCCATTTTATACTTCCTCATACTTCTATACTTACTATATTTCAGAAGGAAATCTTGCACTTTTTACTACATGTATTTTGACAGCTGTAGTTACTTTGTAGATTCAGATTAATAATACAAAATACAAATCAGATAATAAATTATGATTAAATTATTATGGATTAAGCTACGTGACAGTATATAAAGGAGTTGAAATTAGCTCCACTGTTAACAGCTGCAACATTACAGTAATGCTTACACATTAAGGCATCACTAACTATAATGCAGTGATGTAACAAAGACTGTATGATTCATGGCACTTGGCTTGTGCTCAAAGTGCCAAAAAAATACATTTGAAAAACACAACAGCAATGTCTCTTTCCAGAAATCATGACCCGGTTACTCAAGATAATCCACAGACCTGGTTGTGAACAGTTTCATATAGGAACTATTTTATTTTCTACTGAACTACACCATGCAGAAGGAAGCGTACTCATGGACTAGAGGCTTGTGCTCGTGACAGCGGGAGATGTAAACATGAATGGCGTCCTCCTCGGCTGAGCTGTATTATGTATCAGTCAGCAGTTACAGCTCAGCCGAGGACATGCCTCTTGTCCGTGAGTGGGCGGTGATATGCTTGGAGGGTATAGTTTGGAAGACAGACATCTTTACAGCCAATATCTCCAACACTGGGTGACTCACACTAAAACATCTAGATTGATAACTAAAACTACAGGTAAGAGGATGAATATTTATTTTTGATTTTGGGATGAACTCTCCCTTTAAGTAAAACATTTGAGTACTTCTTCCACCACTGCAAAAGTCATCAAAGTCAACAGGATAAATTGTTTGGGAGTCATGAAAGTTTGGACACAATTTCATGGCAGTCTAACAAACATGCAAGATATTTCAGTCTGGACTAAGGTGGTGGACAGACTGACCGACAGCGCCATTATTGAGCCACGCTGCTAGCATGGGTAAAAAATAAAAGAGAATAAGAAAGTGAGAGAAGGACAGCATGAGGGGTGGAAATGACAAAAGAGGAGTGTAAAGTTATCTGCCTGAGGGCAAGGCGATCAGTCAGCTCTTCAGAACTTCATGTAGCACGGCGATGCTGAGAGCAGTTTTCTTAGATTTCCTCTCTCATATATTCACTCACCAATCCTATAAGGCATATCAAATTACCGGGTGAATAATAAAGCCAATCTCACATAAATAAAAGAGACATGCTGAATTCCCCTCAGGTTCAATCATCATGAATATCAAAGCAAGCTCAGAAGGTTACAGGGAGAAATGGAAGGCAGGGAGAACAAGCTGAGGATAGATTAAGAACTATGAAGGATGAAGGACAAAGAGAGAGACTCCTGGCAAGACGGGAGAGCAGTCCTTAGAAATATTTACCAGCGATGACCATGTCATCATTTTGCTCACATTGAAAAAACAGGGTTAATTAAATTAGCAGTGCTGCATGGCATGTCACTGATGGATTTGCAGGTTATTTTTTCATTTTTTAAAAGCTGTATGTCCTGAAATAAGAATAAATAAGCATATAGTTCTTACAGTGTAAGCTGCTTAAAAGAAAAGATCCCCTGGTCTATGTAGTATAATTAGAATTAACTACTATATAGTGGTCAAAAAAGTATCCAGAATTCTTGTTATTGACTGTGAGAACTACACGTCTCTCTTCCAGAATTCACAGAGGGAGAAGTGAACAAGTGGAAGTGGACTGACACTAAATGACTCAAAGATCAAGGGGATTTTTTGAGCACCAGAGAGAAGCGTATTGCAGATTACTGATCGGAATACGACATTCACGCTTTCAAATAGATATTTCTCCATGCTTGAGTGAAGTTTCCAATTTTAGCCATCGGTTCAGTTCAGAGGAAGTTATCTGAAGTGTGTAAATAAGACTTGATGGGGAGCTTTGTTAGTGTGTTTGTGTGTGTGTGTGTCTGTGTGTGTCTCTGTGTGTGTCTTTGACCCGAGCAGCAGTCCACAAGTAACCTAACTCACTGCATTCAGAAATACACTTACAGTTTATTGATTACATAGTTATATCCATGGCAATTACTGAGCTCCAATTTGGTTTTAGCCATTATGTCATGGCTACTACCAACTCTCAATGTCACTTGCATCATTTTTCTTGTTGTCAGTTGGCCAACAGTCTATATCCTTGACGTTCCACTTCCGGTATTGCTTCATTGCTGCCTTAGTCTTGGTATTTTAAACTCTGGTGGATTTCTGAGGACTATGGTTAACCTTTTCTCAGATATCTGCAGGGTAAATCCAGACAGCTAACTAGACTATCTGACCAATCTGTTTTCTGTTGCACAACTAAAACAACTTTTAAACGTACAACGTTTCTCCAGTGAAATGCCAATAAACCAGAGCACATTTTCCTCCCATCCCCGAATGCTGTGTGGAGTAGCCAGACCCTCTCCCAGGGCGCTTTGGAGGAGGGTCTGGCAAAGCGAGTCTAGTTTGCCAACAACTTAAACAAACCCAAGCCTGCAGTGTTTCCCGCCATCACCCACCTGCTCACCAGTTACCAATCCCCTAATCAGCTCCACAGCACGTGTTTGCCACCTTTCTCAGTCCTCCACCACGTCGTTCAGACCCTTTTTCACAGTAGACATTTTGACATAATAGCAGAGAGCAATTATGCAACAGAAGCCCAGGTATGTGGGTTTATGCATTATCCTTTTGTAATACTATTGTGCATTATATATCTCTATTCTTTCCTGTGTAAGACAGAGATTTATGCAAGTGAAACCCTGTCAATGTTTTGTTTCTTCACAGCTACAGCTACCATGCTGCTAATGAAAGTCCAACTCAAAATGTATGAACACACATGGTCCGTACAGTATGCGCAGACAAACGTGTGTGACCATCCATAAATGCAGACAACCAATTCAGAATAAGCAGAACCGTGTCCGGACTATATTCTTAAACTTACCTGCACACTGACGGATACTTTCACCTTGTTCTGGCACTGTTAATTATGTAAGTTCCAATAAAAGTTGTGGATCTTCTGATTTGATTTTTTTATGCGAAAACAATATATTGTTTAATCTTAATACACATACTGTGAATTTTATTTTATTTAAGGCTAAACTTGGTACGTCAATTGAAGAAGACACTGAAACTCTTTGGCTGCGGCTCTGTAACTGCTCATATGTGCAGTTACACATTCTTGTACAGCAGTTGAGAAATTAAAATAATAATCTGCTCGTCTCTAGCCTGGTTTCTGAATATGAATTATTATCACAAGAAACCCAACTCCTCCTCTGCTCAGCAGCACCATCACTTCATTATCATATTCTAAATGTTGGAGGAGGGGCTAAGGTTTTAATCCATGCTTGCTGCATTACAGTACAACAATAAACTGTGTGTTCCCTGCTAGAATTGCACAGACGTAAATGAAAATCAAATCAATCATTAAAATGAAATAGCTTTGCACACATTTCAGGGCATTGTTTTCGTAATTACAGGTTTTAATTTAATGTAATGTGAAATCTCTAGCTGCGTGCCCCTCGCCACAATGGAGTAATCCATCCACCCACCAGCTCATTCAAGGCTCTGACAGAAAGCAGTGGTTCCCGGCCAACCAGCCTGTGGAGAATCGATTGGCTCTGGCTGGGGAGAAAAAGAAGATCAGGCAACTCCACATACACACACACACACACACACGCACTCACACACAAATAGGAAAACAGTCATGTTATTAGGGTATTGAGTCAAAGATACAGACACACTCACAGGGAAATGCTTCCAGCAAAACAGCACATCTGATCATTGCAGCTTCGACCACTTGAGCATATAACTGACAAGTAAAACCCCCAATGATCTGCCACCTCCCTTCCATCTACCTCTTTTCATGCAGAAGGATGGACATTAATAGTTTTTCATGATTCAGTAATTCAAATTGTATTTCTACACAAAAAGAAACAAGCTATGATTTAATTTGTTCTTATAAGTGGCAGTACCTTCTGCTGGTTCCATCTGCAGAAGCTTAGCTTCCTGTCAGCCTTTAGCTCCTACAACTGATCCTGATGTGAGGATGATGGAAACCAAATTTTTAAAGAACCTAAAAATGTATTTTCTCAATCACCTTCTTGCTATGAGCAATTGGGTGCTGCATGAACACAATTTATTCGGCCAAACGTGTTGCTTTTGAGACAAGACTCATTTTGTCAAAGTTTAGAGCCTTCCATGTTGTTATCCTGCGTTGCTGAAAAAACTGACAAAATGAGATTCGACTCGGCGTCTTCTCGAATGTTGTAATGCACAAAACTGAAATAACAAAGGTCTTAGTGTAAAATATTTTGACACAGGGTCTCAAGATGACATTATAAAGCAGGACCCACTTTAAGGCTGATACTGTGTTTTTGTACTGCACATTCCCAAACTTATCTTTTAATAAAAATGCCACAAATCAGTTGACTCACAGTTCTGGAGCCCCTGCTTTACTCAATTTGTAGTCCAGCCTTAATTAATGTAGGACCAGGGGATTTCAAAGTCTGAAACTGTCAACCCCCCCCCCTCAGATAAAACTGTGTCAACAACAGCCTTATCATCCTGCCTCTAAGTTTTGGAACTACACTTTTGGGGCATTTGGGGATGTAAACAGGAAGTATAATGTTACTATGGAGGCAGAGAATTAGTTGTGGGCTACAACTTGAGCCCCAGTTTGTTTTTAGCCTATATTTGTTCACATTTTGACAGATGGCACCATTATAAAGTGTGCCGAATTAGCTGTTAGCAGTTCCTGTTTGCAATGTGGATGTACAACTTTCACTTTTACTTTCAAACTTAAGAAAGTTCTGGAGTTTTAAGGAGTGCCTTTTTTCTGGTGTTTTTCTTTTATGGAGAATTTATACAGCTTTTAATTTATTGATCTGAGTCAGCTTGAAGTTTGTAATTCCATATTAATTGCCCAACTCAAACGGCATTTAAGTTGGTGTTATCAGAATCACTAACAGGAACACAGCTGTGCTGTCTCATCAGCCCTGCCGAGGGAAAAGAAGGAGAGCGAGCTGGGACCTTAACAAATCAGCTGCAAATGACAAGACTGATTTGATTTTATTCATTTTGGCATGGGAGAGGAACATATTTTCAGGCTGAAAATGGGAAAGGGTACATTAATTCATTAGCATGAAATATAACCTGAGGTGGAATTTGGAGTTGTTATCATTGCTCTGGGGAGAGGCAGCGCTGTGCAGGGCTTGCAGCTCAGATGAAAAATCCCATCCAAGGTTGTGCAAATTGAGTACAAGCAAACCCTGACTGACACACAGGATAGATGGCTGTTGTAGCTGGCAGTTTGCCAAGAAAGTCATGCCCCATAGTCCTCTAGTCCACTGCTTTTATATATAGAAGACCATATGTCCAGAGCAAATGGAAAAAGAGAAGACCAGTGCCTGTAACAGTAGTAAGACATGCAACAAAAAGGCCTGAGATATACGCGTGTGTGTATATATATATATATATATATATATATATATATATATATATATATATATATATATATATATATATATATATATGGGTCTGGCAGTTTGTTATCTGAATGCCTGCTTTATATTGCATTTCATTTTATTACATTTATTATAATGCCTGAAATGCAATGACTGTGTCATCGATTTTGATGGTTTTTGTAATATCTATCAACCGGCACTGTGTCTTCTTAAATGTAAATGGAACAGAAAACAGAGTCTACAGCCATGCTAGCGGCTCTGTGAGGCTGCACCTGGCACTTGAACTAAATGCTCACATCAGCATGCACGCTCGTTGGGCTCATCTTAAATCTGACTTTATGATGTGCTTGTACAAAGGTGATTTTCTTTCTGACATCACAACTAGTTTGGAAGCCAATTGTGGTCCAATATAAAACCTATACAAGTGTGATGTGGAAACTTGAAACCCCCAGTACACATAGAGGATGGACTTTAAATGACAAATGGACATCTTGCATCCAGCCATTTAACTTCTAAAATTATTCTTTTCGCACATTTAAGGTTATTGAGGGAGCAGGAGTTGATGTAATTTTCTTAATTTGTTTAAGGTAATTGGGTTTATTTCGTGGAAAACCCTATTATGAACAAATTATGATTCTAAGCAGAGTATTTCATATCTCTTAAAACATGTCTGGGGAGGATTCCTAAATCTTAGTTAAATTACCAAAACCTAAATGATCACTATGAGATTGTAATGGTGGAGGGAGCTGCGCCAGTGAAATGAACGGAGTGTCAGGTTGTACCGGTCACACTGTACACCTGCATGAATATGATTGGACCTTACTATTCAGTGAATGAGGAAGTGATTCTGAAGGATGAATGAAACAGCTGATGACATGAATCAGTATTTTTTACTACCGGTTTGTGCATTCAACTGGGTGTTTTGTGATGTGAGATGGACATATTGTTCTTTTTACTCCTTATTTAGTTACTGTAGTCACTAGTTACTTTGCAGATATTTCTTTTGCATACACCGTGAGCAATTTAAACTACTTGATAGTGGGCCATAGCTGAAATATGCACCACTACCTTCACTAACTTTGTCTGTCTGTTGTTTAATGCTGAGCAGAAAGTGTACCCCAACCCGCCCACTTCGCTCTGCATCAGCCAAACTGCTCGCTGCTCCCTCACAGCGAGGGAGAACTAATCACTTAACGAAATCCCGACTGTTCACTGTCCTGGCTCCCAAATGGTGGAACGAGCTCCCCACAGACATCAGGATGGCGGAAAGCCTACACACATTCCTCCGAAGGCTAAAAACACATCTCTTCAGACTACACCTCGGATAAAAAAAAAAAAAAAAATCTTGAACCTGCACTTTCATATGTCTCTTTGTAGCTTTACTTATTTAAAGCTAATGTACTTGCACTTACTACTTGTTGTCTGGAGTTTGTACCTTCACAGTTGAAAGCACTTAATTGTAAGTCGCTTTGGATAAAAGCGTCAGCTAAATGACATGTAATGTAATGTAATGTAATGTAATGTAATGTAATGTACGGTGGGTTTATCAGAGCTTTTTTTTCTGCTGAAAACAGCTGCCTGCTGCTGCTGGAAAACCAAAACAAAGAGCTGAAAGACACTAAAAGATTTGTACAGCTGCAGAGTCGGGTGCTAATGAGCATGATTCAGGTGTTTAATTGTAATTCACTGTAGTTTAATAGTTGTGCTGGATGAATGTGCTGGAATTTATTTGTTAATGTTTGCTTGTAGATTTGTCTTTATAATTATGTATGTATACGTGTGGAAGAGACTATGGTTGCATGCGAAATTCAATACTAACATGTATTAAAACAGTATGTGTGATTTTAGTATGTCTGAAACCCTAGCATGAAACCAATAGTACGTGAATTGCATACTATTTTGGGTGAAATATTGCAGCATGCAAACACTGCCATAAACATCCCACAATGCAATATGGTAGTGACAACAACGTTCACAACAGACAGCACAACGGACAGCGACCAAGGCAGCTCTGTAACTTCATACATTTACATTTTCTACATATTGAAAATCAATGACTTTGTCATCTTTGACCATTACACTAGTTGGCACGGTTTAGAGAAAAGAGGCTCTCAGGAAGTGACGTGGTGATTACAGCTCAGGGTGTCAGGAAATATACATGCTACTGTTTATTCACACAATAGTATGTTCAAATAGACATTTTCACAGATGTAAACATAAACATTCAAAATGGACCCAAGTTGATTTCCTGTTGCAGTGTATGTGAATGGCATCATCTGACAGGAATTTAACAAGGGGCCAGGCTGTTGCCTAGCAATGGAATTCCATTGAGAAGGTCTATACTGTACATATTGAGCATGTAATGTATGTGATTTCTGGTGATTATTCTGTGTACCTGCCCAGGAACTGCAAATGAAAATGAGCTAACAGCTAAATTATAGTTATAAAACATCTCCTCTCAGTTAGAGATAAATGTTTTTGTGTGTCCTTGTTTTAAAAAGACTAAACAGAATTCCCCGTGTGTTTGTTGCCACATTTTGTTTCAAAAACAAATATTCATCATGTTGTATTCCAGTGTTGCTGGGACAACCATTTTGTTTACATATGGTGCTGCCTTCAGTGGATTTTGATCACTGATAACTTTTCACTAAAGTTTGTTTTCTGCAGGATAGTCACAGATATCCACAATAATGGACACATCAAAAAAGAGTAAGTTGAAATTTAACATTTAACACAGGGGTTCTGTTTTCTCGTGAGTATGTGCCATCATTTTTCATTGCTATTCAGATGACACAGTTCAAACGTTTAGAGATAAATAATAATTACACTGCTGAACACTGTAACTGTTTTTAGGATCTAAAAATCTGGATGTCACACATTAGTGACATGTTTAAGCATTTCATTTATGGAAGTATTAAACTTATTTTCAGCCCTATCTTCTTTTAAAATTGTAATATCGCAATTTTTTTGTGTATGCTTTTTTTTAATTTGCTGCCTAATCCTGATTCTTTAATTTTTCGTTCCTGTTTTACTCTCAAACTTGTGGTTGAACCTTTTCTTTTACATTAAAAAGTGCTTAAAATATTACATTATCATATGAGCAATATCTTATTGTTTTTGTGCTATCATTTTGCAGTTGCTCCATCAACCAAAAAATACGTTCTATGTAAGATGCCAGCAGACTGGGCTACTCTGCCTGTGTTTTCTGATGTTAGTCGAGAACATGACTGTATTGCAGTTTATACAAAGAGTCGGCGAGACAACAGCCTCGTATATGAAGGCTACATTAGTCCAGCTGCTCCTAAAACGCTGTTTATGTCAGCGGTGCAGCTACCACCAAGGCCGGAGAGCTTTGCACAGAAGTATGAACGACTGCTAGAGAAGATCGGAGCTGAGGAGGCTAATGATAAAGCTCAAGAAAAAATCATCAACAGCGTGGCAGATTCTGCAGCGAACAGCGAAGCAGGACAAGGTGTTGTCAGAGCAGAGGCAAACTCCATGCCAGGCAGTGAAGACACAGCTGATGAATCCAAACAGCAGATAAAAGCAGAGGCCACCAGTGACACTAAAAACAAATCAGAGCATCTAAATCTGTCTCTGCAGAGGACGGAGTCCAACACTGATCATCCACTTCCACTAGAAATCCTCGACAGAAGAGAGAGTTTACTCCCAGTACCCGCTGACGGAGGGACAGAAGAGTTTTTTCTCTGTTTTGAACCTTGGGAGGACACCAAGGACATGGAGTTCTTGAACCGTTTGTATTTGTGAATAAATATTTTGAGCAGCAATTTAAGTTTGCTTTTTGCTTTTCTGACTGACACTTTATCTTGGACAAGATCTTCACATTGAACATCTAGAGTTCTCACTGTTTACCTACCTACTGTATAAAAAATGAAGACATTATAAGGTTTGGACCTGTGTTGGGATGAAATTTTTGTAACTGGACCTCTTTAAATTATAATTGAATACCCGTTTTGAACTTATAGAAATTTGTTTTGTATTAAACATCACGCAAACTTCCAAATCTCACATAATCAATACCTTTTATGCTGCTGCGTCACTCCTACACAAACACGGAGCATGCTTGTTTTCCTTTCCTCCATCCTGCACTGCGTTTTAATGGGTATCGATTTCCTTCACACGGGTTTGATTGATTTTGGTCGTCCTTACAATCTGGGGGCCAGAGATTAAAGTCCTGACCCTCTCACACACCGAGAACACACACAACTGATTCACTTGTGATGCCAAACCATGGATGTAATCAGCCTAAAGGTCTTATGGTTAGTCCCGAGGACCAAGATCTCGGTGCTCTGTTTCTGGCTTTAATCTCTAATAGTTTGTACAACTCATCATTTTCTTGTCCTTTCTGCTGTGGTTTAATTTTTATGTAAACTTTATTTATTTATATAGAGCCTTTCGCACAAAATTGGAATACAAAGTGCTTAACAATACAGCAATACAATGGAAATACAACAATACAAGGAAAATACATTGGATTAGGATTAAGAGAATGCTAAAAATGCTGAACTGAGATTCTTGTGCCTCTCTTTTTTATCTGCTGTTGTTTTCTGTCACTCTGACACACACACACACACACACACACACACACACACACACACACACACACACACACACACACACACACACACACACACACACACACACACACACACACACACACACACACACACACACACACACACACATTCATCATTGGCAAGAATTATTTCCTGCACAAAGTCCTGATATTTTTCTGTGCACACCGACCTTGTTCCTACAACGCCCATCAATTGCTGAATCAAGCCTCTCTAATTGCCTAACTCCAATATTAGAGTAATACGTTTCCTCAGCCATGCCATAATCCCTGCAGGACAAAAATATCAAGGAACTACCTATGCTGCCATCAGATGAATACAAAGGTCATTTAACAAGACAGATAGAAGACAATGCAAAAAAATAGGCCTCTGACTCTTTACTTATTTTCCCAGCTGTCAAGTCTCAGACACTAAATCCATGTCTATGCTAGCCAGAGCACTTATGCAGAAGTCTTAGCAGTAGATTGGTAGGAATGGCTGCATACTGTTCAGATGCCCTGCAGAGTTTCACTGATGAAGTGCATTGACATTGCAGTCACAGTGCCAAATTACCACTCGTGTGTTTATGTGGTGCATGTTAAAGGTGCCATATGCCTACTGTGGAATTTAACTCTTTAAAGTAAAACGAGTTAGGGAGATGATCAAAAGGATAGGATAGGCAGAAACAAGACCCAACAAGAGTCTGTAGTCATGCTAGCAGCTCTTTGTTTTGCACAGTGCTTTGTACTAAATGCTAACGTCAGCTAACATGCAACAATGCTAACATGCTGATGTTTAGCAGCTATAACGTTTACCATGGTCACCATTTTAGTTTAGTGTGCTAGCATGCTAACAGTTGCTAAATAGCACTAAACCCAAAGTACAGCTGAGGCTACATCATCATCAGTTTTGCTGTTAGGCTATTTGGTTACAAACAAAAGTATTGGACACATTTTTGGACAAAATATAGGGGGAGCCCCAAAGTGATTACAATTCATAGGGGGAAATGAAGTGTTTTATTATTAGACCATCACATAAAAAGCCCAACAGAGACTGTTCTTCTTCAGACAACTCAAAAGTGAAACACAATCTCCTGGTTTTATACAAACCAAACACAACAATCAGCATCCTCACAGCATCTATAACAGTTTTCTGCAGCAGCTTAGACACTCATACTCAAACTGCAGTACATTGTCAGCAGTTGAATCACTGTACAACAAATGCAAAATCAAAAAGGGGCAGGCAAAATTATATTTGACCCATCCCACCTTGTTCACTATCTGTTTCAACATCTGGCCTCTGAAATCCTGCTGCATAGAATACTCTGAACTCCTCTTTTGCATTATGACACATTCAACTTTTCATTGTCCAGGAATATAGTGACTATTATTTACTGTGTACTGCTGACACTGTGTACTAAGCGATGTGGTGATGTATGCACTACTGTAAAATGAAGTTAACTCCACCTTCCCCAGGTCATGAAGATCAACTTCATCCTCCTTATATAGTTCCCCACCTGGATCACTATCTTTCATTCAACTTCTCCCTTTGCCTGCATCCATACAGAACCTCCTCCGCATTATTCACCACCAACGCTGCCATGTTAGACAGACTCTGTGTGTTGTCATGTTATACTGCGAAAACAGAGCTTTAAAAATCCCCCCAAACTTTTCATTCTCAAAAGGGCTACCCTAATCAAACAGCAGCTGTCTCAATGACTGTGAGCAGCTTTTTCCGCTAGCTGCACATGTTTGGTCTGGACAGGACCCCCTGCTGACAACTGAGCCCACTCTGAGAGGCTTGTCATCCTCGACAGCTCTTCTCACAGAGATGTTGCTGTAGGATATATTAGCATGGCGTCTCCATGCCCATCTATTCCTTTATTTTTATTTTTATTGGTGACTCATTCACTGTTGAATGATGTTAGTGATGTTTGATGCTATTTTTTAAAGCCCTGAGTGGCACACTTGCTATGGAGAGCCTTAGAGACTAGGAGACGTTGGGGGCTTAACAATTCACTAGGGTGGGGGGGGGTTTCTTCTCTTGTTAGAGGTTAACTGTTTAATATTTGTAATATCTAACTGGGTGTTACACATGCTGGTTGGACCCAGATCCAGCTAAGAAATATACTTATTCACTTTTTGTACGCTGATTAGCTTAGCATAGCATTAAAGTGCTCATATTATGCTTTTTGGCTTTTCCCCTTTCCTGTATTGTGTTATATATCTGTTTTGTGCATGTTATAGGTTTACAAAGTGAAAAAGCCCAAAGTCCCCCCCAAAGGGACTTACCATCTCCAACAGAAAACACTGTTCACAAACTGGTCCAAACAGCTCTGTTGTAGTCCAGCCTTTACTTCAGAGACACACGTGGTCACTTTGGAACACACGTTATAATGCTCGCCTAGCTGCTAGCATGGCACGCCCTCATACTCTGCTTCTGACTGGCTAGTAGTCCTTACCTAGGTACTGTCAGGGCACGCCCTCATACTCTGCTTCTGACTGGCTAGTAGTCCTTACCTAGGTACTGTCAGGACACGCCCTCATACTCTGCTTCTGACTGGCTAGTAGTCCTTACCTAGGTACTGTCAGGGCACGCCCTCATACTCTGCTTCTGACTGGCTAGTAGTCCTTACCTAGGTACTGTCAGGGCACGCCCTCATACTCTGCTTCTGACTGGCTAGTAGTCCTTACCTAGGTACTGTCAGGGCACGCCCTCATACTCTGCTTCTGACTGGCTAGTAGTCCTTACCTAGGTACTGTCAGGGCAGTAGCTAAAACAGAGAGCTCGGTGAAAAGAGGAGCTGCAGCAATGTGTAGTACAACAAAATTATGGTGTTTTTTGAAAATGACATCACATAAACCTATTCTGGTACAAAATACAATTGTGAACCTGAAAATGAGCATAATATGAGCACTTTAAGACTGGAAGCAGGGGGAAACTAGCATTAAGGACTCCTGAACCTCTAAACGTTATGACTTTTAAAATATCGTTATAGAGGTTTTTTGTTTATATTGATTTTTTAAAAATGTATTTATATCTTTATTTGTACCATATTAATGTAAGAAGTCATATTGTGAGTGTCCTCCCTTTATGTGAATTTAATGGAGTCCTGGTTAGTAGCACTGTAAAGTTTTTTTGAAGCTATATAATATGAATATAAAGTTTTTTTTGAAGCTATATAATATGAATATAAAGTTTTTTTTGAAGCTATATAATATAAATATAAAGTATACAAATATCCACACCTCGTCTTAATATTGATTCAGTGGCAGCCTAGTGATGGTTTACAGTGTAAATGAAGCCGTACACAAGTTGTAGAAGCCTGAGTTCTATATTTGACCTGTAAGCACCTTACTGAGCTTTTACCTTTTTACTTATCTGTAGAATATAGTATGTGCATGAATTATAGAGGGAGACAAGCTCAATAAATAAAATATATTTATTATAATATATTCTAGTAATGTTATAAAAATGTCGATGGGTTATAAGTGTGTAAAACAATAATGCCTTTGCTCTTCCAGCTGCTTCCAGCTGCTTTAACATTTAAAATTTTAGACAGCTACACATGGCTGTATTATGTCGCTGTGATTCTCACAGTGAGTGGATTTTGAATACAATCGAAAAGCCTCTTTCCTCTTCGGTACCGTTTTTATCAAGCTGTAAAAATGGTTGAAGCAGCTTTGTCTGTGTTCTCAGTCAGACTGAATTTGCAGGTTTTAGTCTGAATAAGAAAATGGTCAAGTGTGAAGTGAATAAAAGGATGAGCTGGTGTTGGTACATGAGGGGGGGTAGAAGGCATGTGTGTTTGGTTGTGAATTGGGGTGAAGTCAAACTATTGATACTTCCTGGAAAGATGTGAGAGCAGGAAATATAGGTAAATAAAAGTGATATGAGTGATTGAATATATCTGTGCATATTACCCATCCGTTCAATGTAGAATTATTTGGCCAAAATCATCTCAGTGTAGAGCTGCGTTTTAATTTGTATGGCAACGCTAATGAAGGGTTGGCAGTGCAAAAGCAATCAGCTGAAATATGAGATTTTTATAAAAAGGGAATTATTCTAAAGCTTATTATGTGTGAGTCACCACTCCGAGGCCACATTTGCAACTTGCTCCTTGTTATCTCCCCACTGTTAATTAAGATAGGTGAACTGAAGAGCCTGGGAACTGGATTTGTCTCTGAATTAAACATACAAATGTGAATTGGCCTGTAGTAAAGAGGTGTGTGTGTGTGTGTGTGTGTGTGTGTGTGTGTGTGTGTGTGTGTGTGTGTGTGTGTGTGTGTGTGTGTGTGTGTGTGTGTGTGTGTGAGAGTCATTTTATTAAAGTTTAATTATACTTTGTTTCTTGTGTGTTTGTGTAGCCTGTCCTCTTCGAGGTTTCCATGGTGGAGAGGAGGTCGTGTGGCTCAGGCTCATAAATAAATATTCTGGATCCATCTTTTTCATATATGTTCACATTCTTTGTATCATTTTTGTCATTTGGATTATCTATATCGTAATTTCATTATGTTGGTCTATTCTGTACACACAACATAGTGCACATCTGTCCATTCATAAAATTGACTTGACTTGACCGTTGCAGGCAGTGAAGGAATAATAAATGGGAAATAACGAGTTTTAAGTACGCAGTTAACCTTGGATAGCACCTGAAGTGTCTGTGTGAGCATCCTCCAGTCAGTCTTTACACCTGGAGGACTGCACAACAAATGGAAACAGGTTGTAGTAAAAGGCCCGTGTGACTACCCTGGTCCATTGTTTGCATCAGCTTTTTGTGTTTCATTTCAGTAGCCTTGGTTATGTTCATCTTGGCTGTATCTGACATTTGGCAGCACTGGATATGATCACAAACAAGCTAATAAAGGCTGACAGATGGCAAGTCTGTCTGAGAGAGGGGCCAAATTGCTGGCAAGACTGCTCGGTTTCTGCTAAAATGTATGTTAGACACAGTGCTACACATCCACACTCCTAATTTTTTTTATTGGAGCCACATTAAACATTTTTAATCAAACATATCTAAATCAATAAATGATTACCACTTGAAATCTTGATACACGAGTATAAACACTGAAAACAAAGATCATCACCAGCATTATGTTGCAAACACGAAGAAGATGACATTCCTACAGCACAAACAAAGCTAAATCTTTCAGTGGTAGATAGAGGACTGAGTGGACGGCAGAAAGAAAGGAAAAGACAGCTGGACACTCAGTGAAGTAATTATAGCTCCCATCAAAAGAGCTTCTGCTGACATGCACTGATTGATTTTCAGTATCACATACAGCATGATAGACCATTAAAATGTGTTTAAAGGCTGAATGACAATAACGACAAGCTCTCTCTCTCTCTCTCTCTCTCTCTCTCTCTCTCTCTCTCTCTCTCTCTCCTTTCTGCCGGGTGGTGTGAAGCGTGCATCCGCGCCACTGTCCGACATGCACTCCAACAATCACAGCTGATTGACGGCCTTTTGTACACTTTCGCTTTTTGAAGCGTGACGGCTACCGTAGCTGCAATACGTACTTTCAACTGCGTGGCGAGAGACAGTTGATTGCGATGTATGATCTCAACGCTAGATGGGAATAATTCTTACACAATGTAGCTTTAAGGGATAAGCAAAGTTATTACAATTCATCATAAGGGGAGCATGACAGTCTTGACCAAATTTTGTGGCAATCCATCCAATAGTTGTAGAGACAATTTACTAAAAAACAAAGAATTCAACTTCATGGTGGCGCTACAGGAAAAGTAAGAGGGTCACCAAAGTCATGATTCATTCTCATAGGACCTGGGAATGTCTGTATAAAAATTCATAGCAATTCTTCCAACAGTTATACAACTTATTTCAGTCTGGACCAAAGTGGCGGATTGACCCACATCCCTGGCAGCTTTCATGGCTAAAAATCTTGGTGTCTAATTTCAAAATCACAAAGATATGTACCCATGCAGTAATCCCTTAATGTTACTGTATATTTCAAGGCCCAGAGTCAAGTTGGACATGTTACTTACTGAGAGGCAGCAGGAAAAAAGCACCTGATGTTGCAGTGAAGGCTTGAGGCTGACAGAATAACTGATGAGTGACAGGAAAAATGACATTAGCTGCCACTCTGCTGTCTGTTGATGGCGGCAGCAACAACATGGACATGAATAAATGAGAGCTCTGTCCTTGCACCAACTTCAGAACACTTAACCCAATCACAGATTCCCACTGTCTGGAAGCAGTTCCGAGCATGTTCCTGCTCACAGGGGAGGAGAGTGCCTGCAGTACCAAGACTATAGAGAGCAGCCAAACACTGAAACATGCATTATGTATGTTCACTCCATGTACAAGCATGATTATCAAATAGTCTTCTATAATATTGTAAGACTTGGATATTGTGTAATGGTTGTTTTGCTAATGCAGAGAGAGGTTCCAGTTATTTCACATGAATCAAAGCAAAGATTTTAGGGGTTAAAAAGCACCACCACGTCACAATCATTCAAAGCACAGGTCAGGGAAAGGACATCTGTCTGTCATTCGGCCAACCATGAAATAGCAAGGCCCAGGCTTTCAGTGCCTGTCCATTTATGCATTGATTTACTTTATGCTTCAAAAATCTATTTTTGTGTATACTGTACCAAATATTGTACTGAAAATAGCTTAAATCACTGGCATCAATCAGGTATTTCAGGATTTTTGATTATAGTATCATTCAAATTGTTTAAAGACGGGGCAGTGTAGTGCCTTTTTGATGCTACCACTGGGGGACACCAAAGTTGGAAAATTTCTAATTCTAAACACAGTGGCTTTAAATAATTAAAACTAAATAAAATCTCTATTTCAAAGAAGAAAGAGTCACATAATATAAGCTATTCAAAAATGTAATTAGAGCAGGCAAATCTTAGGAAGGTTGAGGTGGGGCCGTTGTGTAAAAATGATTGCAGCAACCAGAAACATGTAGACACATTATAGACATGATGTACAGAAAGACTCTTTTCAACAGTAATCACTTTCAAATCTATATGTTGAGTCATCAAAGGTTACAGAGTAAGCAGTCATCGACCACGTTGGCGGGGGGCATTTGCCAGCTTGCCATATAATAATTTTAGATTAGATTTTAGGGAGGCGAGTGTCATTCATTCGATAAACATGCCCAGCTCATCGGAGGTGGCGTTCACGAAGGATGGTGTACAGGTCACTGGAGCCAGTTCTCTTTGGCACATGGGCCTTCCAGCATACACCCAGTATGGAACGAAGGCAGCGAAAATGGAAGGTGTTGAGGCGATGTTCGTGCCTGCGGTATACTGTCCATGTCTCACTTGCGTATAGTAAGGTGCTAAGTACACATATATGGTAAACACAGACTTTGAGGAGCAAGGAGAGGTTCTTGTGCCAAACACGCTTGCTCAATTTGCCAAACATTAATGATGCCTTCCCAATGCACATGTCAAGCTCTGTGTCAAGGTTATTGGTGTTTGAGATTGGTATTTGTGGACCCCAGGTAGGTAAATTTGTCCACCACAGATAGAAATGTGTTGTCAATGAATACAGCAGGGTTCAGAGTTGCAGGTTGGGCAAAGACAACAATCTGCAAGCCAAACTCTAGACATGCAGAGGCAAAGGATGAGCAGAGCAGTTGTAGATCTGCCTCTGAGTGGGCGACAAAGCCAAGAGACCAGCTTCTTTCTTCCAACTTATCTGGCATTTACATCCACCAATGAAAATAATACATACTCTCTATGCTCCTTGACCCAAGAGCAAGACGTTCTGCAATTGCAGCACCAGCAACAAACAAACACCCAGTAATCAGAAATGAAGTTAGTGGCAGGAGGAGTGGGTGGACTACAATAAAAGATGCAGGTTAGCTGCAATGGACCAGCTCAACCTAATATACTGTTTCTATATAAAGAAAACCAGCACAGGTGACAGATGAACACAATAAAGAGTGAATGTTAAATGAACTGCTACTGCACATGGTGACTGCACTCTCAATGAGTCATTTCTAAGAGTGGTAGTATTTGGGTCCACCTGCTCTGAGCATCAGCATCTGCTGGACAAGTTGCTCAGTCTGGCTCAGCTTGTGTTTCATTATGGCCAATCTTTTTTTCTTTTTGGTCTTTAATGTGCTGCCATTTCTCTCTGACTTTAGGAGTTAGTATTGTGATTCTCAATTCATTTCTGTTTTTAATAATCCACATTATATTCATTTGGAGACTTAAATGTATCAATAAATCAAGTATCAGTTAATTTAGCTTTTCTTTCTGATTCCAAGTTTAAACTGCGTGTCAGTGCGCAGAATGCACCAAGAAATCAGTTATTGTCCCTGATTGGATAAATCAGACACTTATTACACACAGGTTTAAATTAATAAAAAGGCAAAGAACATAAATCTGGTCCTTGGAGGTGAGCTCGAACAGAATCATTGATGGAAGACATAATACATCACCATTATTAATATCAGATTAAGTTACAATGCTTAGAGGGACGCCTCATAAAGGAAATACGTTTTATAACTGAAATGTAGTTTATTGTTGCACTGTTTTCACTGCATGGGGCTGAGTCTTAAAAATTCACTTGATTCAAATTGTGATGCCTTTTAGACATGTCAGCGTCGCCTGTGGCTCAAGGAATGGCAATGTCGGTAGGTTGGTCTACCTCTTCATTACAAACTGATATATCTTTACAACCACTGGATGGATTGCCATGTAAAATGTTACAGACATTTATGGTTCCCAGATGATATATCCTACAGACTTAGGTGATCCCCTGACCTTTCCTCTAGCTCCACCACAAGGTTTACATTTGTGGTTTGAGGTAAAATGTCTCGACAACTATTAGATGGCCTGCCATACAATTTGGCACACCCATGGTACATTCATGTTCCAGATAGGATGAATTGTAACAACCTTTTGGTGATCCCTTAACTTTTCATCTAGTCATCACCCTCAATTGTAGGCCTGCACTTAGCACTAATTAGCCAACTGAATTGGTAGCCATGCCCGTGGGAAACACTACCTCCTAAGCATCTGTGATTTCCATTGTGAACAATGTTAGCATGCTGACATTAGCATTTAGCTCATAGCACCACTGTGCCTAAGTATTGCCTCACAGAGCCACTTTAGTATATCTGTAGACTCATAGTCATGTTCCCTTCATTTGTCCATTTTAAGGTGTTTATATAACACAGGCAACAATGCAAAAAGTCTTCTTTATTTGCTGTGGAACAAACATATAGACCAAATTTTGTATTTTGATACGACAGGTGGCATCATGAACCATTGCAGGTGAAAAAAGATGATTTTTCCCCCCCCACTGTATGCCCTTTGTATTCCCTGTGTGGATCAGCAGTTTTCCCTTCAGACTGGTAAAAGAAAGAAGTATAAATATAAGCACCATTTCGTATTCAGGCAAAGTTTTAAAAAGTCTGTGATATCAGCCTTTTTTGCTCTTTGCTCTTTCCAGTTCTCCAGTGAACAAACAGGAATGTACAGCCTGATAACACCTGCTGAGTGCTCTTTTGCCTTCTGCCAGGGAGAAGAATATCTCTGACAAGGTGACTGGCTCCAAAGAAAGGAATTCAAATCAAACCTCTTGAGTTCTGCTCGACAGTCTTGTGCAGATGACAGAAGACCAAATGGCAGGCTTTACATGAAAAAGCCACACGCTGACAGCATTGCCATCTTTTGTCATTTATTTATTTATTTTTTAGAGATTTTTTCAGATTATAGATTGAACCCGCTAGGAGGAATATTTCATTTCTAACATATTTTTGTTGTGGTGGGAAGGGATTGTATTCAACAGGCTTCTACTCTAAATCATTGGATTATTCTGCTGAGCAGTGCAGACCTTTTTAGGGTCCCACAATGGTGTTAAAGCTGTTTTTAAGCAATGAAATGTTGCTGCCTGTGTCCCCAAGCACACCACTCACCACATTGCTTCTCAACATGGACTTCCTTTTGCAGCTTATGTCCTGTTTAAGTGTTTGGTTGTAGCCAGTAGACAATTTGTTCATTTTTAAACATAGGGCACAGACCTGGTTTGTTTTATCCACCCACAACTAGCGAACTGCCCCATGAACAACTCTTTCGGTTCTGTATTTTTAACAAATCCGTTCTCACTCCGAAATCGTAAAATACGGACGCTTGGGCAGTGGCTGTCAGCGTCAGATACGGTGCAAAAAGCACCCTTCAGCGTGTCTGTAGAAGGCACCAGGCAGCAGCTATGGGGCGCGTGAAGATGAGGTAGTATTAAACGCGACAACAGTAGCGAGTAGTATGAAATGCGAAATTCCGCGTGGGGAGGGTGGTTGGGGTGGTGGATGGGTCAAACAACACAGGACTTTCACCCCGTAGACCAGGGTTTGTGTCTCGCGTATCACTTTTCCTAAACCCAACTGTCCCGTTCTTCTCCTGCGTGTCACGCAAACGTACCTTATATTATCCCACCCACAATCTTTTCCTAAACCTACCTGCGTCAAAAGTGACGCCAATAGTCCCGACCAAGCGTGTTTAGATAAAGCACGTTTAGATATGATGCTAAAGGAGACTTTTAGCGTCAATAACAGCGCCAGGCACCTGACCAAGTGATGGGAGTGAGAATGTATTGTTTTAACCCCCCTCCCAGCTACTATATAGTTTAAAGAAAATTATAGATCCAAGATGACACTGACAGAAGGGTGAGACTCAGAGATAAAGTCGCAATTACAAAATCCGTCTGCTACTTCAGCATCGTGGACAGCGCCATAGATTTATCAGTGCACTAGTTTTTTTCCCCGGGCACGTCTGTGCTGCGTTCCAGACGCGCTCCGGCACCCGCGAGCAGGCACCAGCTGTGGGCCGTTTGGACAGCCCTGCAGGAAGTAAAACAGCAAGAGCATCCAGTCAATTTACCAAAAGACACCCCGTATATATCTCCTCTACAACACCACAGACAACGAGAGATTCATCTTGGAGGTGGAAAAATATAATAAACCCGTTTTTATAAGGACAACACCAGAAAAGAGAAGGCATGGAGTGTAATTGCAGGAGTGCTTGGAGTGAAAGTAGATACTAACTAATAAACACGTGATTGGTGTGGTATGACACATGGCAGAAGGAGGACAAAACCACGGCGCTGCCAGAACGCAGCACAGACGTGCCCAGTGAAGTCGGCTATTGATATTTCAGAGCCATGGTCGGGGCCATAGGTTCTTTTTTTTTTTTTTTTTAACCTTTATTTATTCAGGGGAGGTTCACTGAGAGTAAGACTCTCTTTTGCAGGAACGCCCTGAACACAGTTCCCCATTCATACCTGGAAGCTGCCCAGTACAACCACAGTCTGACCTGCTGGCCACTGAGCAGCTCCACTAGAGCAGTTGGGGTTAAGGTGCCTTGCTCAAGGGCACCTCAGTGGTGGTAATGAGGGAGGGACAAGCGCTGCTCTTTCACTTTTCCTCACCCAGATTTTGATCCTGTCGGTGTGGGGATTGAACCGACGACCTCCCGGTCACAAGCTCACTTCTCTAACCTTTAGGCCACCACTGCCCATTCTTACTTGCACAAACCTCAGTCAGATAAAGGATCAATGAGGATGAATGCACTTATTGTGAGTAGCTCTGGACAAAAGCGTCTGTCAGATGATTGTATAGTTTTTAAGTTTTATTACTTTTATTTGCTGGGGACAATGTTAAAAAAAGAGGAGATACTTTGCAACAGAATAAGTTAGTGGATTTTGTAATGTAGGCCTAATGTCATTTCAACTCAATTCATTATTTGAATTTCACAAAAAAGTGTGGTGTGATTTTTAAAAGGAACTAATGTCATGTCCACCATCCACCAAAAAGTATGTTCTTCTGCAACCACAGTTTACAGTAATGAGGTCCTCTGTGATGATGCTTTCAGTAATATGAAGAGAAGAAACATGGCGAGGAAACTTCAACTGAGCTGATGATCAAGAACAGAATTTGTCAAAAAAATAAATCATTACACAATTAAATTATCGATTCAGAGTTGAGGGTATTGAGCTCTAAATGTGTTTAAAATCACCTGCATTTCTGTATTATTTTCATCTCATAATCAAAATAAAACTTAGAGAAACAGAAATTAATGATCAGTCTAATCAGCCGTTTCAGTCTGATATCGTTGCACGGCTTCTTTGAAAATCATCTCAACATCCAGCTCAAACCAATTTCCCACCAGCCACTTCAGCTTTTCCTCTCATGTTCCCCTTCCTCACATCATACGGTGGTCAGGCTTACTTGACAAGCGCATCCTGACATGCACTGCATCATGAGCAGCGCTGCGACTACAATGCACCATGAATAATGATTGTGGCGTGTATTGATGATGCTAACTTGTGTGAGAACCAGAACCGCCGCCGTTTGCTGACAATTGTCTTATCTTCTTCTGCGGTTCTGACTGTGTGTGTGTGTGTGTGTGTGTGTGTGTGTGTGTGTGTGTTTGTGTGTATTCTCCTGAGAATACAGCAGACGATGAAAGCTGCCGGCTGTATGAGCACAATTACTTTAAAAGGCCAGGCACAGGCATACTGACTCAAATTAAAAGCAACATTTGCAGGAATATGTGCAGCAGATGCAGATCTCTTGGTTTTATCAGTCGCTACTTGCAGCATCCCTCCTTCCCTCTCACCTCTCTCTCAAAGTTATAACAGTAGTGTGCTCCTCTCCCTCTGCTCTGCTCAGATAACAAGCAGCTACACTCATCTGCTGACTCCTCCTCACCCAAAGCAACGCTTATCAGTCTTAAACACACTGCTCCTCTGGAACTAATAATTGTGCTGGCTTTCTGTCGCTTTGTCGCTGGACCAGTAACGTAAAAAGTGTGAGCATCTGCAGCCCAGCCAGTCTTCTCTTGTCCTTTTGACTTCTCTCTCTCTCAGTCCCACTACAAATCAGACGTTTCAAAGTTAAAATCACAATGTCAAAGAGTCAATCTGATTCCTACCTTTCCTTTTCTTCTTACAGTAAATATTAACACCAAAAATGTTTATCTATTTAACAAACCCTGCCAAACGTTTTTTTTAGTAGTAAGAGGGATTGAATCCAAACTCAGCCTCCCACACATTACAAGTGAGATATTTACATGTTTTATTTGCATTTGTTTTCATGAGTATACATATTTTGTAATTCTCTTTCCTTTCCCCCTCTCTCTCGATTAACCTTAACACTCATTAATAAGATAAGATTAGATAAGATAAGATGAGCCTTTATTGTCTCCCTTAGGAGATCTGGTTAAGAGCCAATTATCAGTGAGCTTGTGACATTATATAATCAGCTACTGTTTAGCAGTGACAAATTATTAATGTAGCCACATGTTCTCAATTAACTTTACCTTTTCATTTTGCACACAGCAAAGCAGTTTATGGCCCAGGTACAGAATATGACATTTGTAAAGGACTGCAACTTCTATTTAGTGGTCTCACATTATAGTGGCTATATAGCAGACCAGAGGAACTCCAGAATATACACATGCAGGCATGGGTCATGAGTTAATTCAAAGATGTGTAATATACAGTATTTACAGCTACAGATTTAAATAATTAGCTAACACTGTAACTGTCCCTTGCATAAACAAGTCCAACCACTGTCACTGTTCCAGTCTTAAATCCCATAACACAGCTTTTTAACACATTGTGCTTTAGCAAATAAATGCAAAATATGAAAATACCCAGTTCCATATCCATAACCTTTGATAGAAAAGAATTCATGTGCTCATGTTTTTATTCCCAAGTTATCAATTAAAAAGCAACAGTCTCAGGATGTCCTGCCTGCCCTCTAACTATCTAAATACCTCAGCACATTACTGGAAACATCACAGATAGGACGTAGCGTTTGATATGTAGCATGAGGGGGATGTATTGGATGGTTCTGATGGTCAGAAAGGGTTTGTTTTTACCTTAGAGCTACAGTGTGCAGTAGAGTGTGAAGGCAGAGAACAAGAACAGGGCTATTCTTACACAGTAAACACAAGGAAAAGCTTAAAGAGTATCTGGAAAGGACAGATAATTGAAAGACAGATGGACAACAATCACTTCCATCATGTTGATCTCTTCCGTAAAACTCCAAGGGAGAGGATGATGGGAAAGCAAGGGGATTTATGGTGTTAGTTTGCAGAAACATAGCCATATTAACTAGTCTGGCTAACACTGAACATTAGTCTGGGGAGTCTTCTCTGTACGGGAATAGTTCAAATGACTCTGTACGCAATTGGATAGTCCTTCAACCAATCAGCTGAGCACTATTCTTTTGGCCACCAGCGGGGTTAATTAATGTGTTAAAACTGCTGCATCTTCACCATATGAGCTGCCATCGATACATTGACTGATAGATTAACCCTGCACGCTGCCTGCTGGTCAGAGACACTGGACTGTGCATGCATCAGTATTCTGTAGAGATAGTTCTTGCTGTGTCGAGAAAGGCTGATTGAAATCTGATGGATAATTTATGTTGTTGAGGTGAACCTGTAATTTTCAGGGGAGCAGTAGTCTATGTGCTTGGCTGGCCACCATAAATGATTAATATGTAAACATTATTCATAAATTTCCCTCATAAATTTAGCTGGTCATTAATTTTGCCAGCGTCCACATAGGTTGAGGGAGGGAAAGAGCATGAGTTTCAGGCAGAGGTGTGAAACGGCTGAGAAAAATGGTGCCGACTGGAAAAAGCTCAACGGAGAAAAATGATGTGATGTAATTTTATTGTCCCTTGATCAGTTCACACTTACAACCTTTTGTTGTTTTTGGAACAGCAGTCTAACGTGGTGGTAAAACACACTGTTAACATTTTCAGTCCAGCGGTTTGAACTAATTAGCTGCTAAATAGCCTGCTTCTGCGTTGTCCTCTGAGAGATGTTTCACTGTGTTTTTTCTTTCCCAGAAAAAAGGGCTTCACAAAGTAGCTGATCAGAGGTGAGAGCCTTTTGACAGAAAGAACTGGAGATTGCAGGAAATACACTCTGTGTAGGACTAAGGGCCCTATCTTGCACCTGGCACAGCGCAAAGCCCGACACAAGTCTCTTTGCTAGTTTAAGACTGACACACGTTTAAATAGCAAATGCATCTGCCGCCATCTTTGTGCCCATGGGTTTGCTGGTCTTACAGGGAGGTGTGTTCAGGTGAAATCTTGGCGTATTACTATCTTGAGGCAGCGGGAAGTGATAGTGCCATTGACCAACTAAAACCTGGTCTAAAGTCAATAGTGCAGCATTTCATTGTTATTTTAACAGCAACTTAGTAAAATGTGCCTAGGCTTATGCACAACGCGCGCACACTATGCTTGTGACACACACAAGGAAGCCCAGCAGCACACAAACATGCAAAAGATTACAAATAAAAATATTACGGTACAAATCCGCCATCATAATAGCAATGTGCCAAGGTACAAACGTGCCTGGCTTTTAAAGGGAATGGGAGATGACTCTCTGATTGGTTTATTGCATGTTACGCCCAAAACACACCTCTGATTAATGAAGACACTAACTACAACCCTTTTGAACCATGCGCCTGGCGCACCTGCGCCATGAGCTTCATGCTGTGCGCTTAGAGCATTAAAATAAGGCCCTAGGAGTTTGATTGTACAGCTCTTCTGCACACACAAAGAGAAGTGTCTTTAAGAGTTATACAGTAGCAAGGATTATAAGCTGCTATCCTGCATTTACCTAGCTGTAATTTGGAGAGTTATTGCTGTGTTAGGGCAGGAGCACAGAAGTAAGCTATGTCCACATTAGAGGGTGACACGGGAATCAATCGTCGCTCCCATCCCATCCCGAGCCCACGAAAATACTCCCGTCATATCCTGATCACATGAATGCCCCCCAAAAAAACCCTGTCCTGCAAAATCCCGAGAGAAAGACTCCCTGCTCCCATCCTGCTCCCATATCGTTCCCTATGTTGTCTAAAGTTATCAGACTCTGTTGTGGACTCTGTTGCGGACACGTGCTTCACACCGAGAGCATGCTCGCACACAACCCAGCAGAAAAGAGAGAAAGAAAAAGAGACGTTGATATTGCGTGTGTACGTTTGGTTAGTCGCGGTCAAATCACTGAGGTTGCCTTGGAATACTCTTTAGGCTACATTATCCATTACCTGCAGGCCTAGGCGATTTCATTATGTAATTCTTAATGGAGATCTTCTCACACTCTAAACACACAATTCTCCGTCCCGCTCCCGTTGATTTCTATGCTCTATTCCGTCCCTATCACGTTACCAACAGCGAAATTGACTCCCGTACCGCGGGACTCCAGCGGGAATCACATGACCCGTCCCCCTCTAGTCCACATGTTGCTTTGCCATTAGCTTAGGTGCAGTTAAAGATAGGATTGGTTTGAGGCCTATTTAACTCTGAATCACCTAAATGCTACCAGAGGTCATTTCAGACCTGGTTTAACAGGGTTTAAAGTAATAAAATGTCCGGATTATTTTATACATTTCTTAAACATCACATTTTTAATTATGTATGATCTTATCAAGGCAACACTGTCACAGATAAAGTCAAGCATTCATGTTTTGGTGCAATCTCCAGCTAGCATTTTTAGAACAATTACAAACGACCAGACTACAAAGTGTACCATGCCGTACCCTGCAGTGGATATGAGGCATAATATGAAACTCGGCCTGTTTTGACAAAGCAATCAGATTCAATTCAGGACACTGTAGCTGTGTTTAAAGCTCTGAAAGCTCTGGTCAGAATGGAGATTATAGTTACATAATGTGTAATATCCTCCAATGGTAAAGTAAGTCAGAATATCTCTTTTACTATATGATGTCAGATGTTCAGCTTGAGGTTTGCCAGTAAAATACACTTCCATTAATCATGCATAAAGCTTTTTTTCAGGCTGAGAATACAATAAAGACAGCCTCCCTTTGGCCATGTCTTTTATGGTATTTCGTTTTACTGTAGGTCTGTGCTATTTCTGAAAAGCTAACATCATGAATTTAATAGAGACAAATTTTGCTTAGTGGTATGAGTGAACGTCAATGAATAGAATAGGCCCAGATTGTTTGCACAAGAGGCAGGGTTTCAAAGTGGAATTCCTGTGGGTCCCGGCTCATGCAGGGATAGAGGTGATTGAGACAACAGACAGAACGGCCAAGGCTGCATTAAAGCAGGGACAATTTTATGTCAGGGTTTGTTATTGCAGGCATGAGTGCGATATTAGAGAAGGAATAGTTAGGCAATGGCAAAAGAGTGGTACTAAGAGATAAAAAGGGAGTGGAGACCAACAGTACGCTAAACTGCTTGAAATGTCATTGACTTTCTTCATACTACAGGCCTATATATTTACACACACACACACACACACACACACACACACACACACACACACACACACACACACACACACACACACACACACACACACACACACACACACACACACAAACACACACACACACACACACAAACACACACACACACACACACAAACACACACACACATACACACACACACACACACACACACACACACACACACACACACACACACACACACACACACACACACACACACACACACACACACTCTTGTAAGGATTTAGGTGTTTAGGTGCAGACTATGTAGTACTGACAATTCCATCCAGAGAGAGGCAGCAATGTGCTAAACACACTTAGTCTGCTGTAAAACTCCATGAAGAAGAAGAAGAAGAAGAAGAAGAGCAGAAGTTTAGCTTTTCCTTCTTGTTTTGGAGGGGAAATGGCTTCCTCTTTTTGTCAAGTCTTAAGAGAGTCAGAGATATGTTTTGTCCTTCACACTCATCTCCATGCTAACCTCTGTTTAAACTTTTAACAACCAGTGCACCAAAAGCAAAGCTTCATCTCTGGCCTGACAGGTAAGGCTGATGGTTCATTATTATAAGATTCCATTGTGTGTAATGTGCTGGTATTTGGCTGCAGTTTGTTTAAGCTGGCCTGGTGGCTTCTATAAGCCATGTGTGTTTTGCGCCTGCCGGTTGCTGTGGCGTATTTTGTGTGGGTGTAAGAAATGATTTTGTTAGGAGTTTTAACCTGTCAGGAGCTGCTGATGGAGGCCACACTGATCACATTACACTTCTTCTTCCTAAAGAACTTTTGGACAAAAAGCAGTATAATATAATTTACTTAACCATAAATACAACTCTTGCACAACTTCGGGGTGAAGCCCTCAATCTGATAGGAAAGTTAAAGTCCCTTAAAGGGACTGTTAGCCTTTAAAAAAAACAACCTTAAACCATAAAGATAATTTATTAAAATAGAAAAGATGTGATTGGCACTTAATCATGTTTTCTCCACTGAAACCATAGAGGGCTCTTTATCACATTTAATCTACCACTGGGGCATCCCTTTTTTTCAAACAGGGGGGACACAAGGGTGTTGCGATCTGAGTCTGCAGTGTGTGTAATTATACCCAGACAAACATTTATGGATGACTTAAAAATCAGATGTAGATGGTCTGAAGATGCGAAAAGGTCGAAAGACAACAAAGATATGTGACTTAAGCTTAGTTTTTAGCCGATTTAGCAGTAGACGGCTGCTTACTTTACTTTAGATAGTGTTGGAAACTACACCTGTTTATGCATCTTAACTGGACTTTGCTTATACTCTTTATTACATATTAACTGGACATATGATTATACTTGTTGTTGGAATGTGTGATAGCTGTTTCAGTCTGTTTATTTTTGTTTGTCCTGGCTAGGTCTCTCTTGAAAAAAGATTTTAATCTCAACAAGACTTTTACCTGACCAAAAAAAGGAAAATCAATGAATTGGAGTGCTCACTCACCCCGTAAGCAAAGACAACTTGATGTATGGTCCTTTCAGTATTTTGATTTTTCATTCTGTGTGTGAAGGTTTCCCCATCAGTGCCTATATCGACAGCATACTTCAATTCAGGCAGACAGAAATTTAGAGAGTCTCAGTTGGAGCATATGTAACTTGCTTCATTGCCGCAGCTCTGCTTTGTGATTCAGGCTGTCTAGGCATTCAGTTAATGTCCTGCCTAGATCAGCATTAACTACAGTACATGTGAGTTAATTAATTTGTCTCTCTGCCTCTGAAAAGCTGTTTCTTTGTTGTCCACCTGCATCTTTTAGCCACATGGTTTTCCCCTGCCACCAACCTTGATTATCATTTATCAGCATTTCTTCTGATTTGTTGGTGGAAGCCACTACAGAGAATGAGATACTGAAGATTTTAGTATGGGGAGTTGGCATCGAGGCAAGAATGGGCGTACCACACACCTTGGTGAGGAAAATACAGTGTGTCAATATGTTGTGCGCTTATTTATACTGTATGAAATTACCCTAACTCACTCAAATAGAAATGCATGGTTAGACACTAACAGACCTTTTTTCATTGGTAGATCATTAATGCAGGAGCTTGTTTCTAATGGCTAGGGAATCAATACAGGTTTGGACACATGCAGCGCTTAAGTTGTATGGTCTATAAATACCCAGCTTGGGGTTTAGCCCATGACTGGATGGGATGATGGATGGCAGAGGAGACGGCATTTTTCGATAGTGGAAGTGATATAAAAGCTTCCAAAGACCGACTCCCCAGGGTACCTTGAAAAGGTTGGGCGCTTTGACCAAAGGGTGCATTATTTCACATGCCTTCAGAGGCTGCCAAAGTGTTCCTCTTCTTCCTTTTTTGCTCTCCTTTTAAAGTGAACTGGACCTGACTTCAGAGTCAACACATTATTACCCGGAAAAGCTTCTCCTCTCACCACAAAACAGCTAAATGAGTCTTTCCTGCATTCATTTGAAGTTGTCAAAGTTTCCCTAAACAACACTGATTGACTTTTGACTGACTTTGCACCTTGTTATCTGGATGTGCTGACTACAGCTCACGTCCCTCATGTACCATCTCAGGCCTCTCCTTTTCTGCATTAGCACTTTAAAGCACATCTGCTTGCTGCCAGGGCAATTACTGCCACAGATACGATGATTTCACATGAAGATTTTTCCCATCATAGGTTGAAAATGAGGCTGGAATTTTAAAATGAAGGAACTAATGATGGAGCTGGAAAGATGTTTAGGAATGGAAAAAAAGATCCATAGGGGGCAAAAAAATCAAGGTTTTAGAGAAGGAATACATCAGTTATTATGAATCTTACGCGCCACTTTCCTTAACATTGTACTTGTATTTGTGCTGACCCACATTTCCTGTTGGGTTGGCCTCGGAGGACTTGGCTTTGTTTTCAGGGTTGCGTATCTCCGTCTGGCCATTTCAAACAAAAAAATGCACTTTCTAAACAAAGCCATATGCTGCGTTGGAGACCTTCCTTTCTCCATTATCTATCTATCTATCTATCTATCTATCTATCTATCTATCTATCTATCTATCTATCTATCTATCTATCTATCTATATATATATATATATATATATATATATATATATATATATATATATATATATATATATATATGACAGAACAGCAGTTGGCCCGCGGCCGGCCGCGGAACGAAGGCGGTAGGACGGCGCCTTCCGCTTTTAAAAAGCGTCTGCCACCGGTGGTGCTCCAGCAAACCTGTTTGTGATTACACCATTCTGACACTTCTACTGCCTCTGGAGCACCGCCGGTGGTCCACCGACTCATTGCTATCTGGGAAAAAGACAATACATTAGTGATTTGCAACGTGTGTGCCAAGGAAATACCCCGAGGCGGAAAGCTCCAAAGACATTTCAACACCACCAACCTCATCAGACATTTGAAGGTTAGTCACAGAAAGGAGGATGAGGAGTTTTCAAAGTTAGCTAACGCTAAGGCAGAGCGGAGTCGTGTAGCTAGGAGCTCCGGCGCCGCTCAAACAGCTGTGTGTGTGTGTGTGTGTGCGTGTGTCGGTCCGTGTGTGTGTGTGTGTGTGTGTGTGTGTGTGTGTGTGTGTGTGTGTGCTGAAGAAATGTCTGCAGTGATTGAAAGGACATTTTTTAGATTTTGAGCTAGGACAGAAAGCCAAACAGTTACTGATACATTCTCTAAACATGTGTGACTGTTACGTAATGGCGTAATTTTCAGTTCATAAAGGTGATCGGTGATCGGTATCGGCCGATACGTCTTCCAGCAATCGGTGATCGGTGATCGGCCCCAAAAATCCTGATCGGAGCACCCTTACATTAAAGCAACACTAGAGAACTTTTCCCGCTCCGGTCCCAGCGGTTGACAGTTTGGAAGCGGAATTGTCCGTTACATTACATTATGCAAGTTTGCCAGATTAGAGGATCTGTAGTTCGAATGAACTGGACAATGTAATGTAATGGACAATTCCTCTTCCAACCTGTAGGGGGACCGAAGCGGGAAAAGTTCTCTAGTGTTGCTTTAATATTAAACTCCCTCTGGTCTTTAAGAAACCCATAAGCTGTAAGTCTAAGCTCTAGTTTGCATCTGGAGCAATGACATTGAAAACCAAACCAATAATTATTGTTGCATATGCTGATGAAATTAGATATTTTAATGGCACTATAGTTATAGTATAGTAGTAATTCTGCTGGTTTTGTTCAAAGTGTTTTTCTCACTTAATGTGTTTTGAAAAGTCCTTAACTTCAGGAATCTATGACGGTGTGAGGATTACTCCCTGTTTACCAATCTTTTAAACTGTATCATGAGACACATACTATTATATATAACAAAATCTGCATTCAACATTAAAGTCCCAAGCAGCCACAGAGACTAACTACTGAAAATGGCTGGCTGATGTAATTTTTCACATTGTAAATAAACCCATCAAGCTAGTTTTAGTTTTAGGTTGGGTAGAGTCCAACATAACAAACTAAACATATCTATGAGGCTAAAAAATAAAACCTAAATAACAAAATCAAAGAAACCATGTTATATGGCAAACAATACATACAGCCACAGTTGTGTGACTAGTTGGAAATGAAAGGAGAGGGAAGATGTGCTCCTTTTTTATATAGTGGGCTGTCATCTGAAAGGAACCAATCACCTGCGAGCCGATGGAATAATAGCCTCCATGGTCTGGTACACTCCTGTTTGCGAATGAGCAAACTCATGCAGGGACTTCAGTGGGATAATGATGTTGCTCCGTGTCTGCTGGATGTGTGAGTAGGCTAACATGTTAGCCATTATGACTTCACAAGGCAATAAATGTAGTGCTTTGTGTCTGTCACCTTGTTTTTCTGATGCGTGGAAACCAGACAAATCTGTGAGCTCGTTTATTTGCTCTGGCAGATGCGTCTGGTCCACCTCCATCTGCTTTGGACAGATTTCCAGCAGCCTGAGATGTGACAGGCAAATCACAACCGCTTATCTAATATGGGCTGAAGACATATTGAGACAAAGACCGTAAAGAGGAGTGCTGTTGAGGCATTTAAAGAAAACCCCAAGATGGCTGCAGCTGATGAGCTTTCTGTTGATGCTGCTATCATGTCTGTATTGACCAAACTGGATGGTATACTTTTTTAAATATATTTGTGTTATCTTGGCAAAAGTTTAATATATCACCTCATCTCTGCACCCTGTAGTGCGCCAAGCCCCCCCCCCCCCCCCCCCCCCCCCAAAGTACTGTGATTGGCTGTTACTACTGTGCTGTCATTGGCTGTCATATACACCGGGTGGACCAGGTCACTGGTTGCTCAGCGCTTCCGTCAAATGTTGACAACCCATTGATGACGTCTCTTGTAAATCAGAAATAAAATTAGAAGTTCCAGACTAATTTGCATTTGCGATTTGGTCTGGCAATGTCCCAAATGGCCAAAAATTCATTGATGCAGCTTTAACTGAACTCATCAGTATTACTTAACCCTTGTGTTGTCTTTGGGTCAAATATGACCCGTTCTCAAAATGTCTATCTCTGAAATATATAGGTTTCTTTTTAACTACCTAATTTTAATTACCCAAAAATAACATGGATGGATGATCTCATAGGGTATGAGGGTATCTACTTTCATTGAATTTTGGAAGTTTTATAAAAAAATGTAGCATTTAAAAAAAAAAAATTCGGAACAGTATCCTCGCTGAACGTTGACCCTTCTGTGATTATCCTTCCTTTAATATTAGTCTAAACAATTCATAATTTCTGCTTTTTTTAACTCAAGAATTAGGTATACTTTCCTACAAATTAGGTTTTTAATTGACCATTTCCAAATATAAGTGTAAAACTAGTGGTAGTAAGTTGGTGTTAGTGATGTTTATACATGGTAGTGAAGAGAAGCATTAAATGTCAAACAAGTGCCAAAAACATTGAAAAAGGTGCCAAAAGTGTCGAAAGAAAGAGACCAAAACATCAGGAAAAGTGTTGATTTTCAGTTTTGACCCAGAAGGCAACACAAGGGTTAACATCACTGGTCAAAGGTTAAAACACGGAGTTCATGCTTTCCTCTTGAAGTTGGATAACACAGATGTTGATGGGAGAACTAACGTCACATAATTAGCTTAAAAAAAAAAGATGGGACAAGGTTTGTTGTTATCTTGGTTTGCTTATCAACAGTAAAGTAAAAACAAAAGACCTCTGCGTCACAGATGCATGTGACAGATCTGGGTGTCATTGAAAAGTTGGCAGCAAGGCAGGCTTTGCATCCTAGTTTCAAACAAGGCTCCTGAGCCTTCAGAGCACCGGAGGAGACAGCTGCCAATTCAGGCTGCCTCGCCTCTCTGCTGTGATGGATGAGTCTGCCTCCTTCTCATCTTGCTCATGTAATTGAGGCTTCAGCTGCTATCACGCCACATGCTCGTGGTCATGAAGGAAAAGGCAAAGAACACTGCCCTGCACTGAAAAGCAGCACCAGTGAAACCACAAAGTTTGACTGGATCAATGATATCTTGTTAAAAAATATGTTCACTCAACATGATTGAGCCACCTCTAGCACACGGGTAGAGTATGTTTGTAAGTGCACTGCCGTTTTAAGAACCAGACCTCTTCACTTGGCTTCCTTTCAGGAAGTGCGTGTCAGAATAACCAGAGGTGTCCAGTAACGAAGTACAAATACTTTGTTACCTTACTTAAGTAGAAATTTGGGGTATCTATACTTTACTGGAGTAATTATTTTACAGCAGACTTTTTACTCCTACTCCTTACATTTTCACGCAATTATCTGTACTTTCTACTCCTTACATTTTAAAAATAGCTTCGTTACTCCTATTTCAGTTTGGCTTGTTTTCCTTCTGGTTTGTCATCATTCAAAAAAACACCATAAAAAACAAATACCTATCCAGATAAATCGCCCCATCTGGATAGAGTGAATTTGATTATGGTTGGATGAGAAGTATAAACATATACCATTCCGACACCCTATTGGTTTGTACGCGATCCATCGCACCTGCATATGACACAAATCACGTCACACTCCAGCAAGGATGTAGCAGACGTATGTAGCCTAGTACTAAGATGTCCGTGGCAGAGACTCAAAGAGAACTCGAGCGAAATGTCCCAACCAAGCACCGGCAATTTTCTTGCCCACTTTGGTTATCTTACATTCCAATAAAGGCTATTGATAACATGCCTCTGAAGTTTGACTTTTTGCACCATTACAATACTTATAGGCAACTAGTCATCATATCTAACATGTTAATGCTCAGTAGTACACATATGGCCCTTTAATGTATTTGCATTGTACTAAAATGTATTCATTTTCAATGGGCATAAATGCGGCTGAAATAGGTGCATCCCACATTTTTCAACATTAATATAACGTTACAGTCATTCTGGCATTTAGAAAACATTTTTTTTTCGGAGGTGGGGTAGTGCACTATAGGCCCCTGTGGTGCGGCCTGAGCTTTTGTCCTTTTAATGGCATTTTTTCCCCCTTACATTACTTAGTTTTGAAACCAGTACTTTTACACTTTTATTTGAGTAAAAAGCTTGAGTTGATACTTCAACTTCTACAGAAGTCTTTTTAAACCCTAGTATCTATACTTCTACCTGAGTAATGAGCGTCACACAGCAGGGTTCTGTTCACAATATTCCAAAAGTTTAATGACACACACACACACACACACACACACACACACACACACACACACACACACACACACACACACACACACACACACACACACACACACACACACACACACACACACACACAAGGATATATACATTTTATAACAATCCTCTGTTCACTTCGATGACGTGAGAGTAAATAGATAAGAAAGAAAGGATTGGTTCAAGGTAGGGTCATGCAGATAAATCTTCAGGAAAAGAAAACAGTCTAACAATTTATGATGCCTATTAAAACGGATGAGAGGCTTTGTTCAGAGTTGAACGGATACACACAACAAATACATTGCCATGCAATTTTGTAAAGACATTCATTGTTTTCAGAGGACAAATCCTACTGACTTTGGTGATTCACTGACCTTACCTTACTAGCAGGGTTTTAGTAAAATATTTTGACAGCTATTGGATGGATTGCCATGACATTTGATAAGATAAATGTCATAGCTAGTCAATTTTCTATTGTTTAATGCACAAAACTAGAGTGCTGACTAAATGCTGGTGACCTACACTCAATACGGTGCCTGAACGCATCCTGATGGAAGACTGAAGCTGCTGCTGCTGCTGCTGCTGCTGCTGCTGCTTTTGCTATGCAGGCTGTGTCGACACGCTGTTAGTTCATGTTTATCATATGTAAAATGTTTGAGTTTTACACATTGCTTTTGTCCACAGACGTATAATTAAAAATTGCTTTATTTCACTTTCAATGAAAAAATATGTATGCAGATTGTTGAACGTGCACTAACAATACATTGACTTCTCAACTGATTTTGAAGAGGCTCATAATTTAAAAACTGTGTGGTCACATAAACAGCTACTAACAGTTTTTCGATGTTGAATGCAAAGATGACCATAAAAGGGATTTATTCCACCACTCACCAAGCAAGTGAAACATCTGATCCATGCTCTCCATGTGTCATATCTTTAGAGGTGTCATCCTCTCCAGTGTCATTAGAGCCAACATGCTGTGCAGCACTTATGGCCTTTTTAAGGATTCAAAAATGGATCTTTAACGCCCCTGTCAAAACAATCTGTGTAATGTTTCTGAACAGTAGAGTGCCAGAATGGATCATTCCAAATTAATCAACGTTTTATGTCGGTCTGATCTTGGCTCGACTTCCATTCACTGAGGCGAAAATATCTGAGAAGCTTTTGCCAAGAGGCCAGATGATCTTCATAAATAGAGCTGATGGGTGGGAATGTGCTGTTCGATGCAGAGATTGCCAGAACACAATACAACATAAGATTACACCAGTCAGACGTTCTGCCCACAATATCTAGCCATGTGCCTGCTAATGCATTCAACATGAGCTATGATAACCATGTTTGCTGCGGTGTGTATCGTTAATCGTGTATCGTGTGCCGAGTTAGAACATATCTTGCCCGATAGCTAAATGCTTAATATTTAATGTATAACCCAGCCTAGCGATCTGTGAACACAAACTGTAATATATATGAGCAAACACGCAGCGAGTGAGTCAGTGGAGCTGCTCTGTGAAGCAGAGGACGTTTGGCTGGGTAAGGAGCCGAGGACCACTTGACACCTCGAGACTCCGTTTCTGTTGCTCTGCTTCCCTTCCCTTCAGATTGGTTTGGGGGTCGGTGTGGAGATGACTGGAAAATCTGTCTGGATGAGATGAAGTGTTCATGTTGTGTGTGTGTGTGTGACAGAACAGAAATGAGAAATTCATGCTGAAGCCTGTGTCAGTTTTGTTTATTGTAGCCACAGAATTGGAGTACTTGTATATATGTATGAATGACAGAGCCAGCACTCTGTTAACTGAAGGCTGTATTTATGGAAACTACTACTTTCTGCTACTCTATGAAACATATTTCTGTCAATTGTCCTTGTTTATGGAAAATGCCTCGTTATTCAATACCAAAGTTCAATACCTAAGAAGTAAATCTAATCAGCTTCATTCAGCCAATAAGCATGCAGCACTCTTCTACCGAGTTGAAAAATAAATAAAAATATTTTGTGCCGCAATGTTTAATGTTGTAACTTCTTTTTGTTAAAATGGATTTTATAAAATTCATTCAGGAACCATTATCAAAGTAATGGTATTGGTATCGGTACCAGTATCAAAGTTCTTTTAACTATACCCAGCCATAGTCATATTTGATTTAGTATATCATTATTCAGAGTGAGGATTTCATGTTTAGAAATTGGACAATTATATTGAAATAAAACACGTGTCTCATTTCATATCATCAAAAGACTGCTTGTCCACAAGTCGTGATGTGCTGTGTTGTGACATAGACTGGCTTCATATAATCATGTGAAATGCACCAATAATAAAATGTGGCCAAAGCAAAGTTGGCCTTCAAAATTTAGGAGGAGTTTGGAGCAGGTATCTGAAGTTTTATAGTCATTGACTTTGACTGAAACACAGGGCAGTGCAAATGTTAAAGTAGTGTTGTTTTTTTTCAAGCTTTTATGTCATGCAGACGCTTTGGACGCGGAAAAAATCAATTCCTGACGCTTGAATGCAACTGTGTGAACAACAAGTAAAAGCTTGTGAAAATGCATAAAACTGCCAGAGTTTCTAGACACAAAAGACAGAAACCTCTGCCACTATAACAATAGAGGACTCAGTAGCAAGATGCTATTTCTGATATGACTTGTTTACTCAATCAGCATCACCGGTGTTTTTTACTTCCCTGTCAGATCTGTCCATCGGTTAGCCTATATAATCTTTCCATGCTTTTCCCTCTGGCCATATGTGGCGTAACCCTCCAGTTTGAGAACCACCATGTTAAAGGATAAATGCTTGCGCAAATATTACTATATTTATATATAGTATACTATATACTAAATCATTAAATTCAACCTCAATACACCAGCACTTGTGGTTACGAAATTACCAAACTCTATTGGTCACACCAAAGTGATTGTGTACATGCGCCTAAATATACAAAATTTAGATCACAAAAAGGAAATGGAGGACTACTAACACACACCCAGTTTTTAATGTAGATTTTCTGTTATAAATTTGTAGACTCCAAGTCCCAGCTGCTATAACACAGATGACATCACTAGGACGTCATCAGGGTTTTTTTCAGACTTGACGAAGCTCCTCCAGAGCCAAAGGACAACTCCAATACAACTGTTGCCATTTAAAGTGACTGTTAAACTGAACAGACTTGCTAACAAAGTGGACATGCTAACTACATTAACAGTTGATAATAGGTATTCTAATTAAGAGCAGAAAACTGTCTCTCCCAAGTGAGACGTATGATTGACACATTAACCAGTGCACTTTTTCTCTTTTAAAAGGATAAATATTTACTGTATTGCTAACAAGTCACAGTGAATCAGTTTTCCACCCTCTGACAAGCACTGCCCGGCACTGACATACAGACAGTGTCATAATCGAAAGGACTGTCCAGACTGGCCTCTCCAAAAAAGAAACTGTCATGGGGATGAAGAAAGAAACCTCAGGAAGAGCAACATATGAGGATTCTCTTTCAGGATGGACAGACATGGATGTCGCATGATCAGCGTAGACGGAAGGAGAATAGTAATACTACAATACAGAAAAACAGAATGACAATAGAGTGCAAACATATACAGTATGAAGAATATGGATATTGGAAGATTCTTTAGCAACTTCCAGGTAGCACACAACCTTCTTTCTACCACCAAGACCTGAAAGGAGGACAGACTAAACACACACACAGGAAGCAAGATCCAATAGTCTCCCTGTTCATCTACAGTAGATTGGATAGCTATTGGATATTTTAAGTGTAAATGCATCTAAGAAGCTCTAAAGATGGTTTTAAATCTGAATAAACCGTTTCAACATCTGTGACAGATATCAGTACATTATAACATTTGCACCTGCATTTACATGAATTGTACATGGTTGTAGAGCTGCAACGATTAATCGTTTAATCGATTAGTTGTCAACTTTTAAATTAATCGCCAACTATTTTGATAATCGATTAGTCAGTGTGAGTAATTCTTTTAAGATAAAAGTCAAAATTCTCTGATCCCAGCCTCTTAAATGTGAATATGTTGGTATTACATTCAGTTTATCGCACCGTTGTGACGAAAAGAGAGCTGAGCCAGAAGGCAAAGCTCTCGATCTACCGGTCAGTTTTCGTTCCTACCCTCCCCTATGGTCATGAAGGCTGGGTCATAACCGAAAGAATGAGATCCAGGGTAAAAGCGACTGAAATGAAAATTCTCTGATCCCAGCCTCTTAAATGTGAAAGTGTTCTAGTTTCTTCTCTCCTCTGATTATCTTTGAGTTGTGGACAAAACGACATTTGAGGACGTCATCTTGGGCTTTTTGGGAAACACTGATGCACATTTTTCACCATTTTCTGACATTTTATAGACCAAACAACCAATCGATTAATCGAGAAAAAAACATTGGAGGACACCCAAAAGCTCAAGTAGTTTAGACACAGCTTTTACGGAGACGAGTGCAATAAATTTAGCCAGATCGACATAGTGGGTAGAAAGCAGAAATCCCGGGCCATATACCTCACTTCATAGGCTCCATTTAGTATGTTGTCGTGGAGGATCAAAGCATTCGCCATAGCGCTCCCTTCCAGTAACATTTCAGTGCTGTGCAACTCTCAGCTCAGTTGAGGGATTAGGCCAGCCTTGAATTTAAAGGGGGGGGGGGGGGGGGGGGGGGGGCTTTTAGCCTACAGGGGGTGGCATGTTTCTATTTATGGCATGCTGCATAAACTCAAGCTTGGTGTCTTCCAGGCATTCAGTGGAGTCTTGACCCTGTTTTTTGAGAAATATTGCGGAATAATTATGCATTGGCACAAAATCAGCCACATGCAGGTATCTAATATCCCCAGTATGTGTTTGTTACATGTATTAAGCATTATGAAGAAAGGAAATGATTATTTTTTTAAGAATACTGGTGTGACTTTTACATACTAAGCATTTTACTTCTTGTCCGATTCGCCCAAATTATTTTTAGGTCTATGAGAGCATAGCTGGGATGCACCGATAGTGAGTTTTCCTCCCTGTGCGTGTCCAAGCCTAACCCTTTATAATTAATAGGAACCATGCTGTTTTTGTGTCTTTGACTGTCGTCTTGTGTAAAACCCAGTTGTCACTGAGATCACTGGGGGCCCGGGGCCTGGTGTCACATTCACCAATCATGCCAGAGCTAAGATTGACGAATTACACACCAGCAATTATACACCAGCTGTGCGCACAAGGGGAGGGGATGGTAGGGGGGGAGGGGGGCAGTAAAAAGGGATGCAGATGTCAGAGAGAAGGAAATCTGAACAGAGCATTTTTGACAGGACTGGCATGTTGTCCATTTTCTATTAATAGTCGAATATTTGTAGTTGAATGAATAACCTCCATTTCACTTGGTTCCCAACTGGTTGCTGCTTTCCACTGTACTAGCTTCAACACTGCGACGAAAAACTTTATTCATGCCAAAGAGCCACTGAAGCTATTCTCTACTGAAAGAGACCTTTAACTTACCCCATTACCACTAATATTAATAATATCCATGCATGTAGTGTATGAAACCTGATACACAATAAATGAATTTTTTTTAAAGTCTGTTCAGGTGAAGCGCTTCCCATAGGCAACCAGTGTAGGACTGCTGTATCATCTACAGCATATCAGAAGTGGCCATGTTGAATTAATGTAGGTTTCAGTGGGTATAATTCTTCAAGGACCTTCAATAAAAAAGTTCTGAATGTTGAGAGATATTTCTCTCTCTTTTACCGACTGGGTGAAGATGGCTGCTGGCCTGGAGCCCCAGACCCCCACATCTTAATTGTTTATGTTAAAATAATAAAATATTACTTTTTGTATCAATTTCTTTGTCAGACCCATCTCTTACATTAACTGAGACTTCGCACGGCAGTAAGCATGATCAGTTCGCGTACGGTAAAGAAATATATGCATTTACCTGTTACAATTTGATAAACAAAAATATGTATTATGCTTGAGTAAATAAAACTCCAATTAACAAAAACTGGTTAAAAAAATAATATTTAAATAAATCAGTCTGGTACAGCCTGACTCTGTAGATACATATTAGATTTCATATTCAAGTTTATGTTTTGCTTGTTTAACAGATGTTTGGTAAATTGCTCTTTAGAAAGGATTTTAATCACTATTTTTATTCCCAATTCTTATCATTTTGGTGCTGGTGATTTTCCTGTGGGGTTGGCTAAAACCTCTTTGGGGCGTGCCAAAAATTCAGAACTGCAGAACTAATGACGCTCCCATCAGCCTCAGTCATACTTAGTGCTTATTTCTACTTAGCAAATGTTAGCATGCTAACATGAACATTGTAAACATTATACCTGCTAAACAGCATGTTGCTTCCAATGTTTATGCAACTTATACAGAGCTTGTATACTTACAAAAATGTGTTCAGTATATTGCAGATTTTAGTTAATTTTGTTGTTTCTTGAAGTGTTTTCTATAGCAGAAGCTATTTCTCCTTCAGTATGTTCCAGTTTCTTATGATTACAGACTGCGAATATATTCCCAGTGATCCCAGTTCACAAGAAGTGGATGTTATTAAATGAACACTTTATATCACAACAGGGGATAATGATTCTAAAGTCTACAATGATGATCATAGAATTGAGAGTAACTGAAGACAACAATCTGACTCTTGTCTCTAAAGCGTTGCTCAGTCGTGCCATTTGTAAGTGTAACTGTACCTCTAGTAGAGAATGCAATTACTGTGTTTAGGTCAGAGAAGACATACATGTCTCCTCTGCACCAGAGGGAAACATACAGTACCTGTGAAAACACACAAGCCCTCCCTGATTGTCATACAGATAGCAGCTGAAAGAAAATCAAACACATTTGTCTTTGCTCCCACATAGATATCGTTGTGTACATGCTTCAAAGGAAATGTGTTTGTGTGTGTGTTAAAGCAGCCATTATAAGCATGGAAAAAAAATGCTGCTTATAATGAATAGAAATACCCTTGTAAAAAAACAATTCTTCCATTTTTGCATTCCTGTAGCAATTTCTCTAAGTCCTATTTAAATATTCATGCAGTTGCCTCTCCTTCACTCAATAAATAAGCACTTAATAAATGCTTATTAATATTTAATTGTCTTTAAAATTTAAAACCATAATGAGCCAGTCTCTATTTCTCTGATTTTTTTTGCTGAATAACCGTGTTAAATTAAGATATGTATTTATTTGTTAACTTAAAGGTGCTCTAAGCGATGTTGGGTGATGGCCCCTCCCTCCTCCTCATCCCGTCCCCTCCCGCTCCCTTCCGTGCACTAACCCCCCAACCCCCACCCCCAAATCCTTCTTGTCGGTTATCGGCTGGAATGCTGGAACTCTGTTTGTTATGGTTCATGGTGCAGAGGGCTATTTCACAAAACCAGGATAAGGGATTAAGCCGGGATTTCGCAGTTATCCTGGCTCAATTTAGAGCAGAGGCACCTAAATTACCATGGAGATTTATTCTGTACAGCTAGCCTGCTCCCGACCAGGCTAACAGCCAGGCTAACAGCTAGCCTGCTCCTGACCAGGCTAACAGCCAGGCTAACAGCTATTTCGATTAATTAATCTGAGAAAAAAATTAATTGCAATGAATCCATTCCACATTGACCTTTCACCCGGAGCCGTTCTGAGACCATGGATGTAGCCTATTAAGAGAACAGAGTGCGCAGAACAGAAACATTGCTGGCTAGTTAACATCTTAACAACTCAACAGCAGGTAACGTGAGCCTTCTGCTAGCTAGTAGCTGGATTAAACACGGTTAAAAAGCTGACAGCTAACGCTAAAGTTTGACTGTGTTTCTGCTGTTGGTCAGAACACAGACGAGAGATGGTGCGTTCAATGAAGCTGGTAATCTACAGCCTCGCGGTGCATTCGTAGTTGTTGTAAAATACCCTTTTGAATTTATTTCCTCAGCATATTAGGTCATATTGTTGATTGTTGTATGTGTGTGTGTGTATATATATATATATATATATATATATATATATATATATATATATATATATATATATATATATATATATATATATATATATATATATATATATATATATATATATATTTGAACAGTGAAAATAATAATAAAAATTGTTTTCTTTTAACTTTAATGTCACTAATGATGATTATTGATGATATTATTTGAATTGAAATATTTAAAATACTTTCACAGCAAAAATGATGTATGCGATTAATTTAGATTAATTAATCACAGAGTCTGTAATTAATTCGATTACATTTTTAATCGATTGACAGCTCTACTAAAAATATATATTTTATTTACGAACTACTGCTCTTAGCTGGAGCTGTTCACCCCGCGACCCGACACCGGATAAGTGGACGACGACGATGGATGGATGCTCTTAACTGAAACCATTCAATGAGTCACTTGTCATTTGCAAAAACAAACAGTTGTACACTTTGCATTAAAAGCGAGCAGTGGAAGTTAATATGAAATTTGTATTTTAGCCCATGAGAGAGCCGGAGATACAGAGTGAGAGAGATATTTACGCATCATATTCTAGCGTTGTAGAAAATGGATCTACATGGTAAATTTCCTGAGGTTAATTTGTGTAAATGATTAGTAGCCTAATCCTTGAATGGTATGATTATGACGGTCTTAATTCAGAGCAGTGGTCAGTTAATGTATATTTTTAGGCTGCTTACGCATTCAGTCGGTCCGCGATCGTCTGCCTGTTTCATTATAGCGCCCGTGTTTCTTTTTTTTTTTACAAATAATGTGTTAAACGTTAACGTTATCATTAGGGTTGGGTATCGTTTGGGTTTTTTCCGATACCGGTGCTAAATCGGTACTTTTAAAACGGTGCTACAGTGTTACATTATGTGACAGATTATTAGTTCCAAGTGTGAATGTTAGTGTGAAATTGAACACTACGTATATGCCAATGTTTTCAATTAAAAAAAATATTTGCACAAAGCAGCTGATCCACTTTTCCATGTTGATAAGAGAATTAAAATGAAAAAATATGACACAAAAAGAAATCAAGGGACATTTAGAATAGATAAAAATGTGCGAATAATTGTGATTAATCGCGAGTTAACTATGACATTAATGCGATTAATCGCAATTAAATATTTTAATCGTTTGACAGCACTACTTATAATACACAATAACTTATTTCACCAGTAAATTGCTGTTGAACGACAAAAACAACAACCAGATGGGAAAAGGGTATTTTAACTTTGAATGCACCGCGAGGCTGTAGGTTACCAGTTTCAGTGAATGCACCGTCGTCGGCATCTGCTGCACTGCAAAGCAGACTGTTGCGTCCCGGTGCTGATATACAGTCACACAGTCACACTGTTTAACGTTACCTGTCAGCTGTTTAACGTTACCTGTCAGCATTTTAACCGTGTTTAATCCAGCTGCTAGCTGAAGGTAGGCTAACGTTACCTGCTGTCGAGTGTAGTGTAAAGTCAGGCACCGAAATAAGGCACCAAAATTTTCGTTATTATTCGGTCTCGTTACTACCGTTTACGTCGGAACCGGGGACCTATTGGCACCGAGTTTCGGTACCCAACCCTAGTTATCATACTTCTACAAAAAGCTGCTGCTCACTCTGTATCAAGTATGAACAATGCGTATTCTTCATTGTAGCCTCAGTAAATCTGTGATCGATCTCGCGGTCTGTTAAGAAAATCCGTGAACGCGCATTTATCCGAATTACTTCAGCCCGGCTCGACCTAATCGCTCGTCCTCAGCCTGGCTTGGCCTTCGTGAAACGCACCAAGCCAGGCTGCACAGATTAGACTAGGTCAAGTCTTGCTTTATCGGTTATCCTGGATTTATATATTCTACTTTTGTGAAACAGTCCCCAGGTTGGTACAGTTTTTTTTGGTTGGCGTTTGCCTGGGCTGTCTACAGAGACCGCGTTTTTTTTACAGTGTGTTCAGGGGACAGGCAGCTCGCGGCTAGTGAGTAGATGTTTGCTGTATGTGACAAAAAATGTTGTAGCCTAAAAAAATGCGTGATATTGCTTAGAGCACCTTTAATGCAACCTAAACGAACAGAACCTGTTTATGCAACAAACCTACGTGGCTAGGTTTAGGAAAGATCGCTGTTTGAGATGTCAACGTTGACTTTTGCTTTTGTGCACATGCAACAAATAGCGGTCTCCTGTGTGAAAGTCCTGTTTGTTTGACCCTTCCATCAACCCCAACCCCCTATGTGGAATAATAATAATTAAATTTTTTGGTATAAGTATGAACAGTGAATGAGAATAGCCTGGGACAATACAGATAAAAACAGAAACAAGAGCGAAGCATACACAAACAGCTACAGTACAGTGGTACAGTCATTCATATGATTTAAAAAAAACATTGATATTGTCCAATTCCATGCCAGTTTTAATATTTTCATATTTAAACTCCTACTTATCCCCCCTGTGATGCAACACTAAATATGCATAATTACATTGGCTAATTATTTAGGCTAATTAATTTCAAATGCAACTGTAAGTGTAAGGGTTAATCAGCTGGCATAAACAAGACAGCCCACACAGATCTACAGATGAAAAGTAGACGTATTACCGTCTTTTCTTTTACAGCACTGCATCAGTATCTGTTCGTCCTCAGCAGGAAGTCTCCCTGGTGAGGGGTTTGCTGCTGTATTGCTCCAACTAAACATCAACAACAGTGTGTCGTACCTTTTTAGTAGGGAGATTGAGTAGTTATATAAAACCATTTATTTTTTAATGTATCCTTAATCAAGGTGTTTAACATGTTAAAGTTTATTCAGAGCATTTAGACGACTTTTGATTTGTGATTAGAGTCTGGTTGAGTGCACCATCCAGGTACTCGTAGTGCACTGCATTTGCCCACACTTCAACAGTGTGAATGCACTATGTACTCAAAATAGCTAGTGTAAGTACAGCAGTGCGCGATTTGAGACACAGCACATGTAATGTGAAAGGTGTTGTTTGTAGTGACAAGCCCACAGATAACATCTGCAACTCTGCAATTCCCCTGAGTGGTTTAGGATCTTTTAGCCCATTATTTTGGTTTTCTGGCCAAAAAAACTGTTTGGATCGCTCTCACTACTCTCATCATCATATGAGTAGTTTAGCACAGGGGCAGTTGTGTTGCATCTTCAGATGTGTGACTCCAGGGACATGGGTAAAGGTGGTAGAATACAAATAGGTTAACCTATTTACAAAAATCACTAGTTTTTGTGCTACTTGTAATACCAAACACTAGAAGACTTTGAACAAGACTTTGAAAAGACTAAAGCCTGACAATATCTCACATCTAAAGACAATCATCTCACAACTAACATTAAAGACTGTCATAATGTGTAAAGACAGGGGATCTTGCAGGGTCACCAATTGCAAGACTACAACTATATTTGTTTTGAAAATTTAACCAAGCTAGCTAGCTACCGCTAGCGTTAGCGGGTAATTTAAGGGAAAGTTTGCAGATTTTCAGTTCTGCTGTACATGCAGATGAATGGCGGCAGTACCCTGAGGTCGGCGTTTATCCGCTGGTTGAGCTCCTGTTGGATGACGCGCTTCAGAAGGGTTGAAAATTCCTCTTTAGCGTTTCAGCGCGGCGCCACAGCACGGCTCTAGCCGTTTGCTACTTCCTGTTTGGTGCTGGAGGGAGCGCACCCATTGGTTGTTGACCATGCTTACGAGATTTAACTTCACTACAAAGACTGCAAAATTATGATAATATCAAATGCCAACTGCCAAGATTCAACGACAGGTACAAACGGGTTAAAACTTTCCAAAATTATGTTGCAGTCAGCAGCAACAGTGGCAAGGAGAGGGAGGGCGATTACCATTTTGATGGTTCAACTTTTTGTACTTGCTGCAGCAGCTTGCCGTGTAGCCATGGACAAGTCTGAATATCTGGTCTGAGACAATATTAATGACACTAGTTAGCAAACCTCACTTTACTAATCGTGTCATATTGCTAACCATTTCCTCTACTTTAAGCCACAACCTGCTCTATTTAGCTGCGTTTGCAGAGTTGGGCCCTGCTGCAGCCAATTCATAATACAGAACATTGAAGCAGCGCCAACTGCTCACTGTCTGAAAGCACCTTTACTCCCACAAACCTGAAAGAGAGAGACTTTTCAACTACTTCTGCAATAGTTGATCATAAGCCTGTGTGATGGTGGGCAAGTACTTACATAATGATTTGAAAATAAGCTACAGATTTTTGGACTGCTCTTGATGTATTTAGGGCTTTTCTCAGAAGTTAGTGGAGTCTCGTATCTTACCTGATTATGCTACAGTCTTAAGAAGCTTGTGAAAGCTGAGTTTAAATGTTGACAACACACAAAAGGAAGTGACTCTGATAGGTGACTAAAACTACATCTGAGTTGAATCATAATGAACTGTGTAGTGTTGCTGTTGAGTGGTAGATTCTTCCTGACTGTCTGATGTGATTAGGACTCTCCCTGACTCCTTGTGTGAGAGCGTTAACGCTGATCTGCATGTGTCAGCATTGCTCCCCATCACAGAGCAAGAAGGATAGTCAGGGAGGGACAGATTATACTGTAGCTAGATGACCTGCTGTGCAGTCTTGTGCCACAAAGGCCCCATCCAGACGAAGACGTTAGGATAAAAACGCATCCGTCTTCCCTGGATTCGGTTCAACAAAATTCACATCCGCATGAATCCATGTGTAAATGACTCAACACGGTACTTCATATGCCAGGCCTGTAGGCGGCGCTGTTATTGCTACAGAAATTAACGGAACGAAGAAGAAGAGCAGCCTTCAGTCACTTCCACTTCCTTTCATAACATACCATAGTTCTCTTAATACAGCCATGGACTAGACTTTAATAACTTTCAGCACTGCTCGTTATATAAAAGCCACCGCTAGAAAACGTTACATTGTAAAATGTAACGTTGGATTACTTTCTATTTTGCAATTCTGTCTGCTATCGGACATGATTGCAGCGCTAGCTAGCTAGCGTGCTAACGTTAGCTCTGCTAGCTAACTTCAGCAGTCAAACAAACATCAATGATCCAGTGTCTTTTTGATAATCTAGCTACACATTTTTCTTGCGGTAGCCTTTCTACAATAAGCGGTGCTAAAAGTTACTATAATCTGTTCAAGGAGTTGATGAGCAGACAGATTGGCTAGCTAGTTGATAAGTTCTCTACTTCCACTTTAAAAAAACCTGCTAGAGCCGTCAGCTGGGTTGAAGGCAGTCAGCTGTGAGGCCGAGGTGTGTGGGGATGACATCATCGATACGCACTTATGCGGTTTCGCCGTACACACAAAGCCAAATATGAGCCGTTTTTTTTTTTTTTTATTCACCCTGGGACCAGGTTTCAAAAAAGTGTGTTTTACAGGCAGTGCGTTTACAGGGTTCGTGTGGACAATCGGCCCAAACGATGCAAAAAAAGTGCGTTTGCATCCAAACGCGTCTTCGTCTGGATGGGGCCAAAGACTGTTTGTTTTCACCTGGTTTTAAAATCTGTCTTGAGTGATCTGATTACAAGTTGATTGCTCTAAGTACGTCAATTCACACCTGGCATTAAAGTCTCCAACACTTTTGCTGTTAGACTGTAGTTTGTTCGGGAGCGACATTTTTGCAATTTTTTATGGCATTATTCACTTTGAATGCATTCATTGTGAGTGAAAATTTACTGTAGCAGGTGAAAAGTAGCATTAATGGTGTCTTGCATGTAGTACACATTTTCACTGTGCAGATACACAAAGATGGGTGTCTAAGTACGTAGTAGCCCATTATTAGCTTAGCCAATACAACATTTACTGCTGTTGTTTGTGACCATGGTTGTTTATGGTTTAATTACAAAGCTGTTTTAACTGTAGACGGGGAAATGGTGGTGCTAAACGTGAGACCTGTGATTAGAAAAGCTTTTTTTACATAGACCTTTAATTAGAATTACATTGCTCGAAAATAGCTTGGGTCTCAGTTTATTTACTGTCAGTTACTGGTATTAGTAGACACTGCTGCAGAAAGTAACTTAAATAATACATTTAAAATGTCTACTTTATGGGTGTCAATGGCTTGGACATCCCTTACACCCCTTGGGGACCACAGTAATAACTGTCGACCCTACCCCCACTCTACTAGAAACCCAAAGGACCCCTGGGAACACAACCACAACCATGGGCATTTAAGCTGCAGTACAGCACATTTGTTTCCACTTGTTCCCTGAAAAGGGCCATTAGTCAATATTAGTCAGATAGGCAGACACACATAGTTAAAACTGCATTTGATTAATTAAATAAAGCAATGCTATTTTTTTCCTGGTGCCTGTCTGCTGTTGTTTGGAGCTCAGCAGTGTGCAGCTCAGCTCTGTGTAATGGGACTAACAACCTCGATAAACCTAAACTGGAAATGTAATGAGAAACTATTCATACTGCGATAAAGCCAGCCTGTCATACAATGTAATCTAATGACCACAGCAATGTTGTATCTTGTTCTTTTTGGAAATATATTGCTTTCCTTGTAAGAATAACGATACCTGCTTCTCTGTTTATGCAGGACTGGCGTATATGCTTCATATTATTTTGCTGTGAAATAGATGTATTCAAGGATGTACTGTAGTGGAGAGTAAGCTCATTGAACAATCTGTTTAAGCAATGTATGGTGTCAACCCACATCAGTAAATAGCATATTGGTGCTCCTGTGCTATTTGCACATATTTAAATGAGTTATTAATATATTTGGTGCAAAATTGTCCTCTTTCTTTGCCAATGAGCCTTATTGCAATGTGAAATGATCTGAAATTATTAGCGTCTTCAGAGAGTTGGTGAAGTGAATTCATAAGGGGTGTCCTCCGCTTCAATTCACTCTTCTTTTACAGTCTGAAGGTGTGCGTTTAAAAAAACAGCAACAGCACTGACAGACTGGGATATTAAATCTCTCTGTCACATTTAAATTCCTTGCCTGAAAATTTGATGAATGCCTCTGCACCTCATCGTCAGGACCTGTAGCTCACCATCTGAAAATGTCATTTTTCTTTTTCTCTCTGCCATTGTTCTGCAGATTGTTCTCGGTGCAAAGGCAACATTTATACATTGGATAATTGCATTCAGATGCAACAAAAGGGCACATTGCACTCAGCTGTAATATTAGTGGAATATTGTAGTCGGACCTTGAGACGTTGCAGGTGATGTGAAATCCATAGATGCTAGTGGCCGTAATCCATTTGTTTGGTCACAAATTCCTCACTAATTTCTCTTCAGGCCCTCCATGCTCTCCTGGAGCACCCTGTGATGTACCGTAGCTGCTTGATAGAGATGACAAAATTAGTTAAAACATTTTTTTTTGTATTCCGAAACAAGGCTTTTATGAGCCTTCCTGCTTCTGTGGACAGCAGTGTGAATGTGCACGTGTATTAAGGTGGGAACCGCTGCAATGAATGGCAGTCCAGACACACACACACACATACAGCACCTGGAGATATGTGAGGATTTTTCTCAGCATTGTCTCAGTGGATGAACCCACACAGGGGGAGTCCTGTCTCTTCTCTTCACCTCCCTAACCATCCTCCCATCCTCCTCCTGCTTGTAGTGATTTTGGCACAATCGGCGGCAATCATTCCCACCCGGTGGAAAATACTGATGGATGCAGGTCGACCTCTTGGGCTCCCTGGCCTCTCTCACACAGAGACAGAACAGAGAGAGGAAGAAGAGTGCAGCCTTGTCTTGTGAAGTAATATATCTCTGCAAGGTTTTAAATCACTGTGGTTGGCTTTGATTCAGCTGTAAAGATGAAGTTAAGTGTAAGGTTGGAGCCATATACACTGTCTGTTTACTGATGCGTGTTGGCTGTAAAGATAGATTGGGTATAAAAAAGTTATGGAAAAATAGAATGAGTTACGTTTGAGTATAATAAAGAAAAGGAGAAAAAGCTGAATTGTTTGTATTTACTTTTGTCACATTTTGAACATTTCAAAAATATTGATTTTGTACTCTTTCTTTTTTTAAATAACGTAATTCATAATGCACTCATGTATAGGCCTATTTTTGATGTTTAATCATTTAATCAATTTTGCAAAGGCTGCGAACTAAGATTGGAGCTGAGTTCATGTCACTGCTAATATAAGTGTTATTAACATAAAACAAGGTTCTGTCGATGGAAGAATTTTCAGATTGGTTTCAAAAGTATCTCCAGAAATCTTTCTGTGTTCTACTTTTTTACTGCATCTACTGGCCAGGATATAATTTGTCATGTAACATTTCTATATAGTATGGTAGCATTTGCCAGTTGGAACTAGACACAATGTACAGCTGATGCTGATAAAAATGTATTTTTAATTACAATAAAAACGATGATGGCGTCAGTTCAAAGGTCAGAGGATCATCAAAGTTATAACAATTTATTTTGAGACGAACATGAATGAAACTTCATGGCAATCCATCCAACAGTTGTATATACATTTTATTCAAAACTGCAAATGTCAACCTGATGATGGCACTAGAGTAAAGTCAGAGGATCTCCAAAGTCAACAGAATACAGTGTCTGTGAACCATGAATGTCTGTATACACTTTTGTTGCACTTCACCCAGAGGATGTTGAGATATTTCCCTGGATAAATGAAAGCTTTGACCTGCTGGTGGCACTAGATGAATGGTTCGTCCTCTGGAGACTGTGAATATCTGTAAATGTTTTGGTATTCCATCCAGTAGGCTAGTTGTTGAGATATTTAAGTCCAGTGCCACTCTGCTAGTGTGCTCACATTTAAAGATGAGCGTCGGCAACAAATAATAACCTTGGGTGTAAGTTCAGCACACAGGCAGATATGTGTTGCATTGTCAGATGTATGATGACTCAGGCGACATGGGCAAATGTGGTAGAATACAAATAGGTTAACCTATTTACAATAGTTACTTGTTTTTTAGGTCAAAGTCTTTACAGCACATAATGAATCATGCTCAATGAATCTGAATCACACACAGCTCAACAGCTGATAATGGTGGCTTCCATTCTTTCCAGCCCACCTCTGCCAGTCGCACAGTTCAGAAAGGAGCTTACAGAGGAGTGCAAAACAAAAGAGTTCATAGCTATGGATTATTCTCACTAATGGTTAAGACCTTTTGCAGTGGCAGCTACCAAGCGGATTGTGGGAACTCCACATTTTATATTCATGAGATAAGCAAAAAATGGAGAAGAAGGCAAAAAGGAATGAGAAAAAAGAAAACGATGAGAAGACTGAGCAAGAACGGCTCAACACCCCCCATTGGCGGCAAAAAAGGGTATTTATCATAAAACACCAGGACTGTTTCCTACTTACAACACAGAGTAATTCAGCCTGGAGCAGCTCACCAAGATTACAAAAAACACACAGTAGCACGCAGACATTCACATACACTCGTGCACTTGCACAAATAAAACGTGTATACAACATTCTGGGGGTATGAAAATGGGAGTGCTGTTGCAATGAATTCCACTTGGCCTGCACAAGAAGAGATGGCTGGTGGCTAAAGGAAACTGTCAGCCTGACACTAAAGAAACATACAAATGTAGCTAATACAGCTGCACTGTTCCTGCTGCAGTGGCACTATGAAATATATTCTCTTCCGTGCACTAATTGATTTTGGTTCTTGCTGTGAGGTCTGCAGGGGTAAACAGGTTTAGTCTGTTTAGTTCAGTGTGCCTGTGGGTACATTGGGAAGGCACAGATCAATAAGAGAATTATCTACAAAGTTTTTATTAGGATTACTATATTACTCACCTTCCTCCTGCAGGAGCATCTAAAGTCAACACATCTTTAGTGACGAGTAGTTTATAAAGTAGTGAGGAATGTTACCTGAGGAGGTGCATGTTAAATAGTGTCTGCAGAGGAAAAATAACCATCTCCATTAACATTGTTTAATATACAACTGAGGGTATTCTAAGGGCCACTTGAGTGCTTATTCATCTTTTCTGAGAGCATAATGATATTTTGGCTTTTTTGCTGCTTACTTGAAGGAAGATTATCCCTTTGCAACATACTGCTTGGCAACCAGAACACATCTCTACTGCAGCTGGTGTGTTAAAATTTGACTACAGCACTTTTAAGGAATTCCCAAATCAAATAAACACGGTGTTTATAAGCTCTTTGCTGATTTGCAATCTTGTAACTAAGCTAGTCAAGGGAGTAAGTGTGTTGTCATATCATTACTGCCTTAGGAATGCCGTGCCAGTTTGTGAGTCCAACACTTTGCTTAAAGATACACTATAGACAGCTGTACAAGTGCATTTGTTACAATTTCATTACTTGTGATCAAAAACTATAGTGAGTCCACAACTTTACAGCCAAACATCAAGCAAGTGCAACAACATACAACAAGATATAGCAAGCCAGCTAATATTACTTACTAATCCAACAGCAAGATGGGCAGCTCACCGTCTGTCTTGCAGCCTTTTATTTTGGGAAGTTCTCTCCAACAACTAAAATACAGTGTGATACAGTCCGTCTTTTTCTTTTCTTAGCTTCCTCCGTTTCCTCTTCTGTCTCTTTGCCTCTGCCATGATGTCCGTAGAAGCTGCTGAACCCAGCTCTGTTGCCCACTCGTCTGGCTCCGGTTCTGGCACAACCCCACCAGCATTTCCTCCCCCCTCGCCCGGGCTTTACACCTCCTCCTCCCAAGCTCCTGTGCTAGTGGTGTAAACATCAACAATCCCCTAGTGCCTGGCACTTCAAACCCTGGCATCACATAACCTTAGCTGGCAGCAGCAACGTTAGCGGTTAGCACTTTAGCAACAAGTAAAGCTTTCTGTCTATCACAGAGAGTCGAGGCAGAGCATCCGGAGGTCGTCAGAGGAAAACCAGAAAACATTTTCCCCATAAAATGATCCAGTTTCACCCAAATCAGTGCTAGTGCCGTATAGCGTTACAGCACTTCTCCTGGGAGATTATAGGCGCTCGCCAAAGTTACATAGTGCGAGAACAAGCATTCAGGGTCGCAATCGGAAATGAAAGAGGCACCATTCACCAAGTCTAGTGTAGCATCAAAACAACTTTAAAGCTGTCATTTTAAGGTACAATATTAACGTAATGTTGCTTTTTACAAAATAATCTTTAATTTAAGGTCCACTTACTAGCTCTTTCCAGAGCATTCAGCAAATTCAAAACGCGGCCAATATAAATGTATAATAACAACTGTGAGATGTGATTGAAAGCTCAGGAAAAGCTAGTCCAACTGCTAATCCAAAAAGTCAAGAATGAAACTTTCATGCTAAAGATTTGATTTCAAAATCAAAAATCAAATTGGGAACTATTTTTGAATAGATTCATTGTTTAAGTCATGTATCAGGCATATATGGAAGCATTTCTGGTTCCAGCTCTTCTAAGGATTCCCTGCTTTTCTGTTCATATATGATAATAAACTGAATATCTTTTGGTTATGGACTGTGGACACTTTTTTTACTATTGAGTTCTATTTCATAGACTAAACAACTAATCAATAAATCAAGAAAAACAATTGGCAGATTAATTGATAACAGCCCTGGTCTGCATGATGTTCAGACAAGCCTTTTATGAAATCTTCTTTGTTTGTTTTTTTAGTCTGTGACCCGACTTTACAGTATCTCAACAAACACTGACCAGATTGGGATGAATATCAAGAACACATTCTCCTGCCTGACCTTAACTTTAGTCTCATTAACAGCATAACATGTCACTTGTAGAAGAAATATCAATATGTAATGGATATGAGATTTACTCTGCACATTCAGAGCTGTTGGAACACTTCCTGTCCTATATCTTTAAATTACTAAATTATCTCATAATCAAATCTGCAGATTGCCATGGAATTTGCTGAGCACATTCATGTTCCCAAGGAAATGAAACCTTTTGATCCTAACAGCCCTATGGTCTTTAATCAGTGGTGGAAGATGTAAATGTACTCAGATCTTTTAGTAAGTAAAAGTACAAATACCACAGTGGAGAAATACTCTGTTACAAGTAATCCTGCATTCAAAATCTTGCTCAAGTACAAACGTATTGGCATCAAAATATACTTAAAATGCTGCATGGGTGGCGTAATCCATAATAATACATCATACTTTATTAGTTGATTAACTAGTAACTGAAGCTATCAAATAAATGTAGTAACAAGTACAATATGTGCCTCTGACATGTAGTGAAGTATTAAGTAGCAGAAAATGTACAATATCTATATATAAGTATGCATGTTCTCTATTCTCTCACTCAACACTTCAGATGGGTTGTAATGTAACATTGCAGTTCTATACAACACTTATGGGGATTTAGACTATTGGTCTTGTTTTCATTCAGATACCTTTTTTTTGCAAAATATCAAAATAAAAGAGATGAATATTAAATGGCAATGAAGAAAAGAATGATTTAGTGACATGGTCTTTCTGTTTGAAGGTTCCTCTCTGTGTAAAACCATGCGGGTCATGTTTTTGGGTTTGTAATATCTGTGTAAAGATTCCCTTAGGGCAGCTTTATTCATTAGCCTTTATTGCCAACATATTCAACTTGCATTGTGGAAATTCCTAAATGGAATAAACAAAGCACTCTTACGCAAAAACTTCCAGCTGTCACTGTTAAAACAAGAATGTATTGGTTGGGTTCAGTTGTGGGACTGTCAGCTTGTCAGAATGGGAGGGTCTTTGTAAAAGAATAATGCTGCATCACATAATGGGAATAACTGTCCGAGTGAGTTAGCAGTTAGAGGCAAGACCTTGAAAGTGAATCCACATTTAAAATGTTTTGAAGCCATTCTGATGACAGACTGGGTGTCAGGGTGTCCTTGGTGAGCACCGAGGGTCTCAGCGTGTCAGTGGGTCCTTGCATGGATGTATATTATGACCGGCTGTCTAAGATGTTCTGTAGGTTTATGGAGTATGAAGGACATTCTCTGCTAGTGGACAATATGGATTGTTTTATTGGACGCAGCGGCAGGCTTAGACCACCTGACACACACACGACACACACACACACACACACACACGCGCACACACACACACACACGCACACACGCGCACAGCAGAAGCAGTCCCTCTCTTTTATCCCACCATTTTTTTAATGGAATAACAAGTGTTGTGATTACTTCTACATGCACATCTATGCTCATCTGCTGACATTACACTACTACTTTTGTTTTATTTAATCTGGGACAAGTAAGAAATAGAAGTTTACCACTCAAAAATTTATTTTTGATTTAGTTACTCTCAACAAACTGGGTTTTTACCAATTAGGGCTCTCTTAGATTAAAGGAACAATTTGTCATTTTGGGAAATATGCTTATATCTTGTTGACAGCTAGATGAGAAGATAAATACCACTCGTGGTATAACGGCAAGACAGTGAGTAAGCATTTTCCAAAATATCAAACTGTTCCCTTCAACACCAAAAGCTTAGTCTTAATCAAGCCATAATGTAACCACGAGGATGCAATAATTCTTCATGGAGTTGTTATCTGTATTTCAATGCCAGATCCTGGGGTTATTGATGTATAGGCTTGATTTCTTTTTTCTTTTCAAGTCAAACAACTTTCTATTTGTTCTTTTATCACTTTGGGTGGCAGAATCCCAATTTCTCAGCCATTTATCAATTACTTTGTTTGCTTGCTTTCTGTCATAGCTAGAAGAAAATAGGTTATTGTATTTATACATATACTAAAAATCAGCCTTACAGTAAATTGTTCTCCTATTTGGTTATTTTCCAATTTCTATTTTTTTCCAGTGAAGTAAGCTGCTCCACATTCTTTTCATGTACGAGTGTCCCCAGTTGAGAATCACCAATATACTATGAAACGCAAATGAAAAATCCAGCAATCTATAGTGTATTAAAGCTGTGATGACAGACCAGCATGCCCGGCAGAAAAAGCTGAGGCAATCTGGGGTAAAATACATTTTAAAAATCTATGAGTACAGCCCATAAAAAGAGTTTATTTGGAAAACATCACAGGCTTAGTGTCCACTAAAGACACTAAATAAAAGGCTTTTTTTTCTCCTTCAGTTTTTACACAATACACAAACATGTCTTGCCTTGAAGGCTTCCCCAAGTATTCACAAAATGACTTGTGTGATGAAATTCACTGTCCCTGGCACTTGCCTGCAGGTGTTTCCTTGGTGACCCTAGAATTAATATTTAAATACTAATAAATAATTAAGGATAAATCTGACTCTAACCTGAAAGCTGAGGTGAACTGTATTTCTCATAATATTTCACAACTGACAGTTGGTCAGTACTCTCTCTTCCACAGATGTGAACAATTTGTATTTTGTTGTTTGATTTGGAAGACTTGTTGCACCTGTGAAACAGATGTTGATTTGGAAATCTGGGATGAACCAGATGGAAAGCGGAGAGACTGACCGGGGGTGACCGTCTGCCGGCTCTGACATGGAAGTAGAAATTGCTGCTCCCCTGTGAAGCCTCCTGTGAGTCAGTCCTTGCCTCAGTGAGCTTTTCTCAGGGGTTGCTGTAGGGCTTTGTATCCTCTGTCTTTTCTTGTCTCTTTCTATTTCCTTCATTTTTTTCCCTTTCAAACTCCCGCCTTCATCCTGCCTGCTCTGGTGCTGGAGCTGCTTATTGTGTTATGCTAACACAGTCAAAACACACACACACACACACACACACACACACATACACACACACACACACACACACACACACACACACACACACACACACACACACACACACACACACACACACACACACACACACACACACACACACACACACACACACACACACACACACACACACACACACACACACACTTACCGGCCGGCTGCGGAAATCAATAATGTGCATTCTCCAGACCTCAGCCATTTAATTTTAACATTTGATCCAGTCATGGGTTATTTATGTGAAAGAGATATAAATGAATTCTCCCCCCCCCCTCTCTATTCTGCTCTTTGTCCCCCTCTTTACTCTGGAGGTAAAGCTGTCTCCAGTGGAAGTGTGCTGATGTAAGCCCCCGTGATACACCATGTAGTAATGCTAGTCATTGCCTGTGGTTGAGATCCCCATTTCAGTTTGCATGACTAATATCTTGCATGACTAGTCACATACATCCCACGCTATATACAAAATAAGGCAATTGGCAATTTAGATGGGGTTATTTATGGTGTCTCTATTTGTTAAGATTAGGTCGCCACCATTTTGCAATGTGGATGACTCGACTGGGGTTACGATGTTGTCAGATTGTGCATGCTTGGGTCTGTGATATTTATATAGCAGAGGGACAAGGAGAATTATATTAGAGGAAAAAAACAGTCTTCTTCTTCACCTTTTGTTTCTTTATTCCCCACATGACATGATGATATGATAGAAGTATGAACTCTTTGTATCTTCACCCCAAACTAGATGATGTGGCATTGCATAAACTGGATTATATGACAAACATGTTAATGGGTATTTTACCCGTTTTGTCACATTTAGGTTAGGGGAAGGTTGAGGTTGAAGTATGCCCATGATTGTCCCCGACCCCTTATGCTAAGGAGGTTACATTTTTTAGTTTGTCTTGTTTTGTTTTGTTTGTTAAGCAGGTTTATGGGAAAAACAACAACTGACAAGACAGACACACAAAAGCATTTCTTTTCCAAGTTAACTTCTGATCAGCGTGTCATTTTTAGCCCTAGGGATGGAAATGTCGTCGGTCGGTCCACCACTTTGGTCCAGACTGAAATTTTACTAACTATTGGATGGATTGCCAGGAAATTATTGTACATTGTATGTATTGTATTTACTCAAGTACTGTATTTACAATTTCTGCTATTTACTTTTACCACTATAATACATTTCAAAGGCAAATATTGTACTTTCTACTCCACTTATTTGAAACTTTAGTTACTTTTCATATAAAATCCCCTGATATGATGCTATGTAGTACTGTGCTACAGTACTAGCTAATCTACCTAGTGGGATACAAAGTATCTTAAAGTGGCTCAGCATTGACCAACTACAACATTAAAATATTCTTGTGATGCCACTGATGTCTACTATTTAAACGACGTGGGCGCTGGACGGGAAATTGACAACTGTGTCGGTCGTAAACTAGCAAAGACACTTGCGTCGGGCTTTGAGCTGCGCCGGGTACAGGGTAGAGCCCATATACTGGTGTCAGATCCTATCACAAGATATCATAATAGTGATGTTTAATAGTAGATTCTCACTATACCAAAGAGATGATGCATTGTAACCATACTACAAATGACAATGAAAGATAAAAGACAACCTAAATTTTCTCCAAACTGTCCAGTTCAGCTTTATTAAAAGGCTTCACTGTCTTTTCAAGAGTCTGATCACAGCTACTCTTGATAACAACTAAAAGTTAACATTTTGATTGTATCCACTTCACGGTGACAATCACAGTGCTTTCTTTTTCTTTTTGAAGATGTTCTACTGCCCATGGTTTGTCTTAGTGCATTAATATTTCCATTCTGACTCGTCACCAGCTTGGCAGATGGTTTTGTTGAATGGATACTTCACAATGGAAAGGAGAGCCCTTTTACTTTAGCAAACCTTTTTTTTGCCATCTATGTTTTCTTTTTCTTTCTGTGCAGTACTGGACATGGTCAAAATCATTGTATCTTATACTTTTCAAACCATCTTAGAAAAATGCCAATGGTGTCAAGAGCTGGAAATTGAATTCTTAACTTTACTAAAATGAGGGTGGAGGAATCCTGTTGAGCTGCAAACTTCATTTTTCTTTTACAAACACATACATACACACCTAAGGGCACGCATGCACGCGCAAGTAGAGAACGACACTGTGTGTGTACGGGATTCCCTAACAGCAGTTGGACAACACTCTCTGTCACCCCTGGTGTGAGCAGGAAAAACCTACTGCAGGCTTCCCATCTGTTAAACTCCAGAGTTATGGCAGAGATCCATCACACACACACACACACACACACACACACACACACACACACACACACACACACACACACACACACACACACACACACACACACACACACACACACACACACACACACACACCATTCATAAAGTCGGTCAGATTCAGACCCTATTCCACTGGGAGCAGAGTGTGAGGGAGAGTAGCAGCAGTGTTAGAGAAGCTCGTCCTGAAGTATTTTAGCATACTGTGCCATTTAGTGACATTAGTCACTCTGCAGTGCATGTCAGTGTATGAACAGTTTTCTGACTGTTCAAATACAAACCTTAATATAGCTGGAAATCAACTGCAGTCACAGCATGAAAATCTACTCTCTGAATCATACCTGTGACATGTTCAGATCATAACGTCTACTTGGATTTTTTTTAAAGTTATTATTTAAGACTCTTAAAGGTACAATATGTAACATTTCTGCATTAAAATGTCTAAAAACGACCATACCTGTTATATATTTTTTTGAGTTGTGTAGTTACACTCTCACAAATGTTTCCACCAAACTTCAAACCCAGAGAAATCTGTTATTTTATTTTCAGACACGGCACGTTTCCTTTCCTTCCTAGTCGCCTGTCAGTGGCGTCATATAACCTTTCACCCTCTAGTTACTCGAAACTTCCTTCAAAACACGAGCACCCAGGTGATACGTTTGAGCGTAATTGTAAATCATACAATTGTCACAGAAAAAAATACTCCTAACCATAATACTGCTTTTTCTGGCACACAGCATCATTTTGTGATTGATAACATGCCACTTTGCAACACAGTAATACAGCAGATATCTTATTTATTGATACATATCAATATTGATCCAGTTTAACGTTACTACAATGTGTTGGTTGTCAAGTAGCTAACGTTAATGCTAGCTAGCTAATGCTTGGTGGATGACATTATACAGTTACCACATCATTCAACACGCTCATAAAGTTATTGGTAGCATGATTGTTTTCACCACGGATAAAAGCAGCGCTGGGCTAACCCACAAATGAGTTTACCAGTAATGTTAACGTTAGCTGTATAGATTAGATGACTAACCTAATGCTAATTTAGCCAGCTAGCACCCCGGTCTGTCTGCCTGGGATAACAGCTGACAACACAGCCGGGACATGTAGCAATAGCCAGTTACCGTTAGCCCATAGCCAGCCAACAGACAGCCACCATTACAGCAATCCATACAGTATAAGTACTATACAGCACTTAACTCCGGTGCCGGGTGCTTACGACACTAACGGCAGTTTAATGAAGCGTTGGGAAACAGACCATATCAGACCCAGACCCAGATCCCAGTCGCAACACCAGCCATCCATAGCTAGTGTTAGCTGGGTCTCCGTTAGCGCTAGCTACCGGTGTTCGTGCCGAAAATCTCCTCCCTGCCGAATTTCTCACCCCTTCGCGTTTAGCTGTCTTTACAGTTAGCTAAATTAACCCGACAAACACCAAAACGAATAGTTAAGATTAAAGAAAAGAGAAGGGGGAGATCGTTTCGGGCAGCGTGGAGATGTTCTGCTGCTGCTCAATGGCTGTCCCCGGCAATCCCCACCCGCACCTGTCTCTCAGGCTCGTTGAGTAGCTAGCTAGCGTTACAACAAACCCCGTCCCACCCCGGTGTTGAAACCATCCAAAAGATGACAGTGACATATATTGAAATATATTGTGATAGTCACTGTGTTTTAGCTGCTGGCTAACGTTAGCTTGCTGGCTCACTAGCTAGCTAGCTAACTGATCAGCTACCAATACAGATCAAATCAAGAAAAATGTAATTATGTTGGGGAAATGCAGCTATGTTATTAGAATGACATGAATAAACGTTACTAAACGTAAAGTGAATACATTTGAATGGGTAAACTTGTCCGTGAACAGATGCATTCTAATCGGCGAAGGTGTTTAAAAAGTACAACTCCCATAATTCCACGCAACTTACCAACGTCATCAAAAGTCCGTGTTTACAAACCCTGGTTTTGGTTGAGAGCGGCAGAAAGTTACATATTGTACGTTTAAATCAGTGCTGACCGTCAAAATCTGCACTGACACATGCATTACTTCTTAATAAAAACATGAAATTGCCAACCAAAAAATAGCAGACAAGTTTCACGTCTTAAAGGAAATCGTGCAAGGCCTGTATCTTTGGAATTTTCCTTTTTTTTTCAACAAGATGTTTTTGATCATTACATCCTCTGTTTCAGAACCTGCAGAGTAGTGATGATACTGAACCTTTTTTTCTTGTACGCATAGATATCTTTAACCATTAAAATACATTTTGACTGTCTAATTTGCACTTGAAAGATTTGTTGTTGAAGGGGAGCACAAGTAAATCACAACATTTAATACAATGGATTGTTGCCTTGAGGCATTTTCCATTCATTATACTTATTTCAGTCATTCCACACAATCCTCAGAAAGATGAATATCCTTGATGTGTATTTGTCTTTCACTGACTTTGCCTTGAATTACGTAGTCTTGCAGCTGCAGTGATGTTGCCAGGATACCATTATGGACACGCTGCACAAAAGGGCTGGGAGAATGCATAAAACCACAAATTGTCATCTTTATTATTCTGTTTGTCATGAATCAAATAAATGAGATAAAATCTGTTATTTTCTATTGCTCTTTTATGCTATTTGCTTGCTATGTCATTTGTCTCTGAATTTAGAAAATAAAATCCAGTTAGCTGTAGCAGTTATTTAAGTCAGCAACAGTAACTCAGTCAGAAGCCTTCAGCACCACGGTCAGCTCCTCTGCCATCTACACAGAAAAGTCCTGTTGAGTTGTTCAATTCAAACCACAGCAGCACAGTGGTTATCCAAAGACTATAAATATTCTTTACAATGTGCTTGTTTTTATTAACTTGAGGGCTGATGTGAAAAGACAATGAAATGCATTTGTTTTAATATAGCAACATAATTACAGGTCCTAATTCCAACACGTTGGAACAGAGATTTACTAGCCTGGATGCCAGCCGAATTTAGCCCCGTCCACATCATTCGAGAGGTCGGGAAGTTCACATTCTGACTAGAATCTGAGTATGACGATGTCAGGCTAGAGATTTACAGCAGTTTTCCACAAACATTTTAAGATGGTCTGATTTAATGGGTTCTGTGTTCAGGCAGGCACCAAGACAATAAAAACTAGAAATGTAATGTAAGTATGTGCAGACATTTGTGACCCACTAGTCTGTATCGACGACGTTTCATTTCCAGGATTGTTCAGGTGCCATCAGAAATTACCCCAGATGTCCCTCATTTCCGCCGGATGTCTCACACCTTCCGCTTTCTTTGTGTTGCCGTTCTAAACTCAATCAATTTATGAGGACTGTGGTTAACTGCTTCTCAGATCTCTGCAGGGTAAATCCAGACAGCTATGTTGACTATCTGTCCAATCTGAGTTTTTTCTTACACGACTAACGCAACTTTTGAATGTACACATGTTCCACCAAAACAAGTTCCTTCTCAAGGCTATTTTGCAGTGGCACTGCAGCTGTTCCAGGTGCTTAGCACCGTCCATGGGATTGGTTTAAAGAAATGCCAATAAACCAGGAATGCCTGGAATGCTGTGTGGACTAGCCAGACCCTCCTCCACAGCTCTATGTCTGGCAATGTGAGACTAGTGACCCACTGACTCAAGATGAATTGACTTTTTTTTTTTTAAGGGGAGAGAGAGGGGGAAGACGTGCAGGAAATCGTCACAGGCCGGACTCGAACCTTGGACCTCTGCGTCGAGGCATATGCCTCTCAGTCAATGTGCGCCCGCTCTACCCACTGAACCAACCCGGCCACGAACTGACTCAATCTTTTTGCTACATTTTATTGTAGACAACCTCAAACTGGGAGACAAACAACCTTGTGCTTTTTGCTCCTCATCCTTAAGTGCTATACCAAAGTTAATATTTTCAAAGAGAGATGTACATATGATGCAAATTCCAAGAACTGCAATTAGGAAGCGAGGCATCTGCCTAACAATCCGTAGAGGGCTATAGCTTTTTACAGATTTGTTGCACAGTAAGAGACCACTTTCTGCTTCATAGCAACAAAGCTTAAAAGAAAAGCAAAAATTGTATTGCCTATATTGAATATATGCTGGAGAATTACATTAATAATGCTTTGTGATAAAGTATTGGCAGACTGATGAGTGTATTCATTGGAATCAAATCAGTTTCTCGAAACGTCAACAGCATTTTCTAAAAGGGTGTAAATAAAATGAATCTTTATTGATCTGTGTGGGGAAGTCAGACCTTAGCGGCCGAAAATATAATAGAATACAGAAAAAAAGGAATCAGAGTTCATTCTTGACCTTGGTAACTGTATGTGCAACAAAATAATCGCAGCTCAAAGGTCCTTCATCGGTGATTGGAACTGGCTGAAGGAGGTCAGTTTGTCGCACTTGTTACAAAAACATCATCGTCAGTAAACAAGTTAGATGTTTGCTTTAGAGTTCCAACCCACAGAGAAACTAGCATGTCCTGCCCTTTGTGAATCAGAGTTGAATTACCTTTTTTTGTGATTAACATACAACATACAAAACAATAGGTTTTAGAGCAATACCCAGAAGCCTCATGACCTTTTCCATATTTCAACAACATCTTGTCTAAACATTCTGGTGCCTTCGGGGCTGAAGAACTGTATCCAAGAATCCCCACTAACAGATGGTGAAATTGCAAATATCTAAAAAATTAAGACCAAGGGAATTTGAATTGCCTTTTAAAAATAATTAAAAGAAAAATGTATTTACCTAAATTTACTGTAACTAGGCAACTCATTAAGAACACATTCTTATTTACAATGGTGGCCTGGTAATATGCTTCTCTGTGGCAAGGTTTCTTTTAATTGTATTCAGGATGGGGAGTTTAAGCTTCTATTAATATTACAACCCCAAATCAGAAAAAGTTGGGACAGTATGGAAAACGATTTTGAATGAAATACAAGTCAAAGTACATTTAGAAATCACTACTTTCTTTTTTTATTTGTGTTTTTCATACTGTCCCAACTTTTTCTGATTTGGGGTTGTATTAGAGATGGGAGCTTGTCTTGTAGAGTCGCAGACTGTTTTCTTTTTAAAACTTGTATTCCTCAAGGATGAATGTGGGCTGATCCTCCTTTGAACAGAATTTTTATTTTTTGGATTCCCAGCATGCTCGAACGAGGGTTTAGTGATGGCACCCAGCCTTTCTCATATCGACTAAAGCAAAATCAACTTCCTGCGCTGCTTCCAACAGTGTCTCACACATAATAACTCATTTTCAAGCAGGTGTACCTGAGGCAACTAGAAACCTCAAAATCAGCTAAACTTGAGCTGTCTGCAGCTTCACTATCTCCTGTGGTTTCTACTTTAACTGCATCACCCCACGGAGATGCACCTACACTCCCTTAAAGGACAATTCCGGTGCAAAATGAACCTAGGGGTTAATAACATATGTGTACCGAGTCGACCGTTCTCTGGGATCTGTTTTCATGCTAATCGAATGTGTCTGTTGCTCTGAAACAAGCTACCGCAAACCGGTGATTAGCTTCTAACGCTAATGTTCATGAAGGTAGGATTTATTTCAGGACTGTTATATCAAACTGCATTAGTTTTAGCTAGATGTACCTTTTCCCCATTGTTCTCTGTTTTGTCCCCCATCATACATCTGGAAGTGACCAAAACTATTTTAATGTACATAAGTCTTGTTTTTGAAATAGACTTGAAAGAAAATGTGAACTTATACTCCAGTCTGAAGCCATCTTAATCCTGCAAAAGTTCACAGACAACAAACCTTTAGTATACGTTGTAGGTTGTTCATTATGATCCTATTAATTAGGCAATTAGTGCATTTTAAATGGCGCCTTAAAAAGGCTTTATACGATGATTTGAGCACGAAGAGGACAGTGAGATTTATGTTAGTTAAGAACAATTATCTTCACATGCAGAAAGAGCCACAGTATCTGTAATAATGTGTCATACTGTAACTAAACATCTCTTGTCAGTATTCAGTCATCGCAGACATTCACTGTGTATTATCGCATCAGCAGCTCTGGAAGTTTTGCTGTTAAATGAGCTTCTCCGACGCTCAGCGCTGCGCGCACTGACTGACTGACGCCCCTCCTGCCTGCCCCGGTCGGGTAAAAGGCGCATGTGTGTTATTGCTGTGATGTGAGTTGAGCCGCATCCAGACGCACTGGCCGCCGCTGGTGATGCTCCCACCCTCATCTTGGTGGTGTTGTGCGCAAAATCTCCAGCGCCGGACGGACGGACGCAGTTTGACGGTACAAACGAGCGGCACTGCGGGGGGATATCCAAGAAAAAGCCATCCAAAGACGACATGGATATTTAACGGGCATTACATTTTTTTTTTTATCTTATTCGTTCGTTTTTATCCAGGGATGTTGCTTTTGCCCCGGGGGTGTTAATTAAACCTGCTCGATGTCTCTCATCAGTTTATAACCGAAACAAAATGAGGATTTCTTCTCGCGACTGGTTTCTGTTGATATTCTCTGGCTTTTGGGGACTGACAATGGGTGCTTTCCCGAGCAGTGTTCAGATCGGTAAGTGTGTGTTAATGTTAATTCCAACCACAAAATTAATCATGTGAATGAATGTGTGGACGTCCTGTCTGCTGCCTCTGCCCTGCCATTTAACACCTCAGCACTAGGCTACTCAAAGTGGAAATTGTTGATTTCCTTCCGCAGTCTTTTTAATTAGTATTCTCTGAAACACCACATGCAGACAGTGTTATTTCCTCTGTTGGTGCTGTGTACACACACACACACACACACACACACACACACACACACACACACACACACACACACACACACACACACACACACACACACACACACACCTAATGCGCTTTGTATCTGCAGGCTAGAGTATCCCAGTGCACTCCGCCACTGCAGCAGATCAGAGCAGCAAAGTGTGTGTGTGTATTCCCCATGCAGGCTGCCTGTGCATTGACTGCTGTTAACACTCTCGCAGACCCCCAGACCTGGTGCTGCAATAAACCTCTGCCACGGTCCCATAGCCCTTACAGCTCCTCTGATCCTCTTTTCCCAGTTGCACACTTTTATTTTTAAACATCTGCATGTTTCAATTAACAACTTGACAGTCGTGGGATGAAATAAAATGTGGTGCGTTCATGGTTTTCATTTCGCTAGCAGGCAGATTGATTTAAAGGCAGGGGATGAGAAGAAGGGCAAACTGTGACCTCCAGTTGTTAATCATCACAACCCTCCCAAAAATCAATTATCAGAAAAGCAGTCACTCACGCTTTTTTTCTGTACAAATTGAACTGTTTCTTTATCCTGATGATGGTGTTAAAACCTTGTCTCCTGAATTAAATAAAAACATTTTTGTGGCTTTACCCTCCACTGCACCCCTGCTTGTAGCACATGAGTCGAGGCACATCAGCACCAGTCAGGCTGATGAAAAATGACAAGCTGTTCAAATGATTCCCCTTGTCCTTTTATATCAACGTTATACCCGAATCCCGGGCCACTCCAGGGGAGGTCAGAGGTCAGGGTCTGTTCTCAGTTTTCAGCACACCCGAAACTGAGGACACTTGATCTGTGTGGGGGTTTAAACCTGTGGAACTGCTGGCCATCATGCTGAACAATCAAGTAATATTTGCTGCTGATTTAAGCATAACTGCGGCCGTGTGTGAATCTTTGCTTATATAGTGTTTTCTACAATTTCAGACACATTTTTTCACAATGTTTTTCAAATCATAACCACTTCTCATTACATCTCGTTTGGCTAACAGCATTGCTGCCAATGATAAGAAACATTGATTTAATACCAGTGTTGTCGTAGTTCCCCTCTCAACCCTGTAAACAAACTCTGGGAGTGAGAAAATCCTCTATGTGCCAGTGTTTCCTCTTACACCAGACTTCAGTTAACACTTTGTATAATTTGAGTAGCCATCACAGAGCTTCATTACTTCTCAGAGAGGGCAAACACATCTCCAATCAACACTCGTCAGCTTCAAATAATTGTCACCGAAAAATCAACACTTATTAGCAGTGTGAAATTTGCTGTGTACACATGCCTGCAGAACAGAAACAAGTGCACAAATACAGTCATAGCAAACATGCTTTGCAACTGCCACAGATACATTCTGACACCAGTGATACTCATGAAGACAGATCCTGAGAATTTATTATTCATCCCACTTATTATTCATTCATTTGCTGTAGTGTCTGCATTTCATAGAGGCCAGGGAGACATCCTCGACAGGAAGTCAATCAATCAATCGCATCCAGAAAAACATGTTCTTAGAATAATCATAAAAATGACCAAGAGTCTATATGTTCACAAAGCACACTGATTGAAATCACCTTAAAAGTAAGGACTAACAGGATCCTGAAGCTCTCGTCAGAAGATCCTAACATCATACAAGTAGCGCGTGTGTGTGTGTGTGTGTGTTTGTATATATATATATATATATATATATATATATATATATATATATATATATATATATATATATATATATATATATATATATATATATATATATATAAAAACTCTGGTGCTGCCAGATTCTTAGACAGTTACATAACCACACATGTAGATTCCACTTACACCTGGTATTAAGTGGTGATCTGGATATCTTATTTGAATAAGGAAAAATACAGATCAATGCAGATGTAAATGTACGCAGAATACATTGCAAGACCACATATGGACGTTATCTCCATTGAGAATGGACCTCACTCAGATGTAAATGAAAGCTTCTCTTCTTACTATCTTAAGCTGCTAGTCAAAAAGCTACACACAACCCCTTGATAGTATCCTACATTGCTTCCCTCGACCTAGGACCAGTCCACGTGTACTCTCTTTGTAAAACTAGCTTTTTCTATGCGTTTTTTTGCCTTTCGTCCACATATTTTACCACTCCTTCCAGGGTGAATATTTTCAGAAACTCTGTTTTCAGTGTTGACGTAGACAGGGAAACAGAGTTTTGGGCTAGTAAGAAGTGTGCTCCATTTTCTCCTATGTGAGGCGTCACAAATGAGGCAACATTTTGTGCAATGGCGGACGTGGCAAAAATAGTGCAGGTCATATCTGGTTGATATGGCCAAAATCTTCTGTCCCGTTATAGGTCATTTCACATCTCGATAAGGATATATATCACAGAATTGCATGTTTTCTACTAATTCAATAAAAACATACTCTATAATAAATAACCACATGGTAAAGCCTATTTTTGTATACTCCTGTGTGAATTAAACACTTGACAAATGAAAAGTACTGAGCATTTTCTCATTTTATTAAGAACTTTAATGCAAAGTGAACATAACGTGCAAGGATCAGAATGTAAAGCGTTGTCCAAACAACGTAAATATTGCCGTAGCGCAGTTCAGCATCTGGTTTGTTGACATTATGTCAAACAATATAGAAAAATCTATACGATAGACATTTTTCTGTTATTTTGACGATGTATATTGTCATGTCTTCTAACCCTAGTGCTGGTTCTAACTGCAAACAGGACTTTTTACATGTTTACACATAAATCTACAGTTATTCTTCCACTACACTGAGGAACAGAGGCGTCACAATGCGCTGCGGAGCGATCGATGCTCCATTGCAGCCAGGTAGCCACCCGTTTTTTTTTTTCTTCAGGCTTCTGATTGGCTGACATGGCTTTAGGGTTGGGTTATATAATTGAAGCTTAAATTGTCCATCCATCCATCGTCGTGGATGGATGGACAATTGAAGCTTCAATTTTTATTTGAATGGAGATTTCTTTAAACTGTGCTTGTGTGGACAGGATTATTTTTTTAAGAACGAAGAACCCTAGTTTTCAAAAATACCCGTGTACGTGTAAACTAGGCCTGAGACACATCATGTTTTTTGGCAAGTTGGCCAACTCTGCCTGCCTAATTTGCATATGAATATCTGATCACAATGTGAGCTGAGGTGTTGAGATCACTTATAATAGCAGATGTAAATTCAAAGGTTTGTGATTGGATGTCATCATCCACATACCAGATGGAAATAGGCTAAAAAACAAACAGGCTCTTTGGAGCCACAAGAGTGTTGTTGTTGTTGTTGGCAACCCATATGGCATTTATAGACTTCAAAGTCTTGGGCCCCTACAGTGTGTACTTCTGTACTGAATCTTATTTGGTGTAACCTCTAGCAGAAGGGAAAGTTGTAGCTAAATAAGCAGGATTTAGGTCAAAGCTAGATTTTTCTCCTCTTTTAGTCAGCATTAAGGAATTTTCAAATTTGAAATATGTAAAGGGCATTCTTATTGATCGGTTGCCAAGATGATCAAAATGATCACACCATGTTTTTGCGTAAATCCAGAATTAACACCTCCTGTGAGCATTTGTGAGTCAATGGTACATGAAACCATCACAGTGGAAATTATAGCTGCTCCAGTGCTTTTTCTAACCATTACTATATGCAAAAAGATGGAAAAGATTTACATGGGCATGAGTGGGCATCATAAAGTAGTAAAATATTCTAAATCTTACCTTTTTTAAAGAGGTCAGCCATATAAAGAACATGCTGGCATTTTGCTTGAAATGACATTTATACTATCTCATTCCAAGAAATATAGCCTTAAGTTAGATTTTCAAATGTGAAGCAACCTTCTTCAAACCTAAAACACCACTGACATTTGCGCAACCATGAACAGCACAGTCAAGATCTACATAGGGTGAAGAAGGCTGTAATGTAAAAAAGAAGAAAGAAACCAAGAGCAATGTCTTATCTCTGATGCCAAACTGATTCTTGACACTGGAGCTGCTCATGCGTAAAAAATGGGATGAAAATCTGTGTTGATCCAGGAGGGTATTCATAGAATATTATATCACTTTTTCTGCTTGCACTGATGTGAAATAAAGGTGATTTACTGTACATGCTAATCGCACTGTATCCTACATGGTCACAAAGCCCAGTGGTGATTAAAGAGTCGTGAGTTGATATACTGTAGGATTAACACTGTGTTGTCAGCAATAGTGATTTACCGGACCAATATCTTACTTTTATTACATTTCATATATAATGTCCAGTCAGCTGTGTCCACCTTAATATGATAGAGGTTCCTCTCCTACCACAGCTATCAAAAGAGTGTGTGAAATCACATTTACTAAAAGCTTTTAAAACCCCATGTTGAGGTTGTCCTCACAAGAAAAACGGCAGACGTTTGTTCAAATGCCTGAAGATGACTAATGTTAACCTGACAAGGACCTTGGTTTCCTGTAACCTTGATCATGATCCTTCCCTAACTTTAACCAGGTAGTTATTTTTTTAACAATAAAGATGAAGGTTTCATATGTAGTTCCACCACTTTGGTCCAGATGGAAATATCTCATTAACTATTTGATGGATTGCCATGAAATTTGCTACAGTTATCCATGGACCGCACAAGATAAATCCTAATGACTTTGGTGATCCCCTGACGTTTCCTCGAGTGCCAACAGCAGGTCAAAGTTTTCACCTATCCATTATAATTTCTTGACGTCTACTGGGTCGATTGGCACAACATTCGGTAAAGACATTCATCATCCCCAGAGGATGTATCATACTGACTTGACCTGACTGTTCTTCTAGCAGGTTGACCTTTTTCGTTCAATATGGAACAATGACAAACTTTGACAAGTCTAATTCTACTTCTCTAAACAGGACCTTTGATGAGGCTCCAGGTGGAGAAATAGTATACTTTCACTGTGATCTTTAGTTTGGGAACCTTCCTCACAGAATATGTATTCAAATCACATTGTTTCATTCTCTGAAACCTAGTTCTCTGAAAATCTAGTGTACAGTGAAGATGGGTCAATGCTAACTCAATAACAACTTCTTTGCCCACCCTATTTTGTATTCAGTGAAAAGAAAATTGTGTGTGGAGTTTTCTGCCTTCATTTCACTTGATTCATGTTTCTGTGCTCATCAGAAATAGTTGAACTGTTTTAAGATGAAACATATGGGTGAGAGAGTGGATTCTTTTCTGGTGTGCTTCCTCACCAGACTTGTGTTTCTTCCCCGTCTGTTCAGGCGGTCTGTTCATCAGAAACACTGATCAGGAGTACACTGCCTTTCGTTTGGCAATCTTCCTGCACAACACCAGCCCAAATGCCTCGGAGGCCCCGTTCAACCTGGTGCCTCACGTGGACAACATTGAGACGGCCAACAGCTTCGCCGTCACCAACGCCTGTAAGTCAGTCCCATTGTTTCCCGTTGTGTATGTGCACTGTGGTGTTTTAATCGCAATAAAACAGGAAAATGAGGCTTTCTGTGTGTGACATAACCGGGGTCTGACCAAGATATATGGACAATATTGGCTTTTTAAGAATAATTCAGTTTAATTACAATCAGGGTCTTGATTTCACCATCATTCCAATTGGTAATAATAATGTTGTACTGAAATCAAAGAAATGGTTCAACATTATTTTGTAGTAAGAAGCTGAAGACGTGATGTGGTTACACCATGTAACTTCCTCTGAAACCACAAGTTGTCTGTTTTACATTTCTGTTACAAGATACACATTAATTAGTGAGCTTTAGATATGTTATTAGGTGTATTTTTGAACTTTGGACAGCGCCAGACTTTTGGTTTTCCAATGCTTCCAGCCTTTATGCTAAGCTAGGCTAATCACATATAGACTCCAGCTCTGTACTTAATGCACAGACATTAAATAGATCTTTTCTTTTTTAGAAAGAGAACATTTATTCAAAAATTGTGAACTATATCTTGAATTACTGTGATCAAGTAGTCAGAGAAAGGTTTTGGTAACACCCAGCGTGCGTGTGTGCATGCGGGCAGGCGTGCGTGCGTGCGTGCATGCGATGTGGCAGTACAGCTGCGTCTGTGAGTGCCTGCTGACTCACATCTGACCTGAGCAAAGCTGCACACACTGAAGGGGACAGCAGCTGGAAGCACACACACAAACAAAAATCACACACACACACACACACACACACACACACACACACACACACACACACACACACACACACACACACACACACACACACACACTGCCATGGTTACATCTCTAAACACTAGTATGCAGTGATTTGTTTTTAGTAATGATCCCGTGTGTATGTGTGTGTGCAGGGGGTGGGGGTTTCCACAATGTTCATAAAACACTGCAGCCTGATGTCTTCTACTATCTGTGGTGTGATCTGGTGTTAGAAAAATCAATGGCTAAATTAAGCAGAGAATGAAGTGCTGTTATGTTTGTTTGGTAATAGAGAGAGAGAGAGAGAGAGTGAGAGTGAGAGTGAGAGTGAGAGTGAGAGTGAGTGTGTGTGTGTGTGTGTGTGTGTGTGTTACATTTTGGTAAATTAGCACCATTAAAAGTATGCCAAATCAGCAGTTCCTGTTTTTCTTTGATTTCGAAACGGATTTATGGACACTTGGATAAACGCTAGAGATAATGATATCCTCGGAAGGTGTAAGTCGCACTGAATCCAAAAATATGTTTATGTATAATGTTTGTGTGTTCAGATCTGAGTTAGGACTGAGTGAAGTGCAAATGTTGATGAACCTGTCCATTTCAACTCATTTAGTATATTTGCCTCTGCACCACTGCAGCAAATGAAAAGTCTAGTTTTCTGCTGCAACATATTAGCTTTTCTCAGGTGGGATCATTGGAAACCTTGAAACCATGCTGACGTACAGTAATCATTCAGTTCAGTTGTTGTTAAAAACAATGTATCTGTAAGGTTTTACCTATCAGTGACCTCTGAGATGAAATTACAGTAGATTAATCTAATATTGATCTCAGTGGGGAGATGAGTTGTGCCAGAAGCAGATAGAATAATGCAGGGAAAAAAATAAAAAAGTGGGTTACAAGCACAAGAATAGAATATATGATGAGCAATTAAAACATTTGCAGGGTGATGTACAGTATATATGCACACATAAATATGCAGTTGCAGTATATTTAAACAGTGGACTGAAAGCATGAATATTAATGTGGCCTTAGTTTAAAAATACCTAAATATACAGTACATTTAAATAATTTAAAGGAAACCTATACATAACCATAATGATCTAGATCCAAACTGATACTCGGTGCTTGAGTATATTTTATGAGCTACTTAAAATATTTGTAATACTATGCACAAAAGTAGCTTCTCTCTTATAATAAGAGACCAGGGTTGCAGTATCTGAGACATCTTTATTTCAATATCCTTTTCCATTTTCCTGTAATTTACTTGCAAGTTTACACCATCCTCGAAACAGGCATTTTGTGTTTACCCGGTCAATACTGACACTGAAATGAGGCAGTGAGACAGAAAACCGGCTGTTAAAGGAGCTCTCAATGGCCGGGGCAATGAAGGGAGAGCAGCAGTTGTCCTATAATAGAGGAGTGGGTGGATGGGTGTAAACCGTATAGTTCCAGAAACAGAAGAAACTATGGGATTTTTCACCTCTAGTCTAATGGCTGCACAGTCACAGGAAGCAAGTCTGCAGCGCATTGATTGGCCAAGCCAAATCAGAACAGAATTACATGAGCCAATCAATGGCCCTGATAGCTCAGGGCCAGCGGGGAATTTGAGATCGAACCGCATCGCTTGCTTTCACCCCCCATTTTACATTTCCCAGTGCTTTTATTTCTTTTCGTCCCCTGTTTCGCTTTAATAACATAGAGAGCCTGAGATAATGGTTATGAATAGGCATTGTGACTATGTGATGTTTAAGGGCATAGCATACATTTGGAAAGGGGAGATGATTGACGGAGCTAATTTGCGAAGAGAGATTAGGCCATTTAGGGGCTCGGCAGAGTGCTGCTGTCAGGAAGGCTGATGGGGATAATTGGTGGGAGGACGGGGACAAATGTTGTATGTTCCCCATTGTCAGTGATGCTCATTCTGTAGACCAGACACTGATCAATCATGTTTAATTGTTTTGATTAACTGTGTGGTCTCCATGATATAAAGTTACTAATAACATTTTATTTAGTTATCTCACAACTTTAAAAAAGGTCCTACTGTTGGTTGTTCACCCAGCAAAAAATGTAGCAGTATCAAGTTAATTGTGACACCTTGGTATAATTGTCATTAACAAATGAGACCGTGGTCAAGACATTTGTCGCAGCGGTGGTATTTAATGTCTCCCACAGGCTGAGAATTCATGTGTGGTGCTCATCTCCATGGGGTGAAATTGGGCTTCTGCCAACAAAGGAAATATTCCAAGATATGTTAACTACAGGTCCTTAAATATTAGACTTTAATGTGTTAGAACACCATACGTGTTAAAAAAGCTAAACTGAGAGCCACTTTGTGATTATAGCATCTTTCAAGAGACAGGTTTCTGTCCAAATGTAGCACAAATTATAACCGAATTTTGAGAAAATCAGCACAAACAAAAAACAATGAATGTGCTTTGCTTTCACTACTATCATGTAAATATTGTATTGGAGTTAAACTCATCAAGATAAACAGCTGGTGGTGCTAATTTTCCAATCAGGTGCCATTAAAACATTGCAGAAGTAGAGGGTACAATGAAATGATGTAATTAAAAGAGTGCCAGTCAAACTTCAAGCTTGGAATGGAAAACAATGTAGAAATAGAAATATTGCACACAGATCTGATGTTGTCGTCTGCCGCTATTTATCGTCTCTCCAGTGGAGTAGGAGCATGTACGTCACGATTTATTCGCTGAGTCTGTCTCCATTGTTTTTATTGGTACAACAACAACGCAATATATGGGCTTGTTTTTCATATTTCTGGTGTTTCCACACAGTTTCAAAAATATGTAGATGGAAAAACAGTCATTGTTTGCCACAGTGACTTTTTTGATAGTAACATAGGGGTCCCCAATGTCGTATTGAAATTCTAGACGCAGTGGTGTTAAAGGATATGGCTGATGATATATATTTTTCTTACTGTCAACAAATCCATGAAAAGACCAAAACCAAAAAAGAGCTGATCCTAACAGCCCCAGTCCCCAACAAATGCACCTCATACTCCTGTTTGAGTATGAGTTTGAGTAAACTTTTAAAAAATTGCAGTGACCAGCTGCTTTAAAAAATATTTTTATTTTTAGAAATGAAACTATATATTTGTAAGATTTACATCTTCAGTAGCAACAAATGGACTTGGACAGAATAGAAAAGTCTGTTGGTTTTGGTCTTTTCATGGGATTTGTTGACAATAAGAAAAATATACAATATCATCAGCCATATCCTTCAGAGCAAGACTATGCAACGCAATCTTCCTCTTAGAATTGAAAAGTTGAACTCATAGGCAGTAAAATTCAGCTGTGCACCAGAGGCTTATTTATTGATGACATATTTAATGAGATACATATAGCATAGTTAATAATGCATGTGTTAATTTACTACCTGTGTCTTAATTTAAATGTACTTCTGGTGAGAAGGAGAGTCTAATTGGTCTCAGTCTGTCTCTCCATTTGGTTTCATTTCATTACATTTAGTTGTCTGCACACAATGTCTCAGACACAATTATCAGATTTTGTGACAATGGGAAAAGCTGCATCTTACCACCACATTTGGCATTTCGAAAGAGGCCATCAGGTCAAAACAGTGACACATTTGTTACTGTCTGGCCTGGAGGAAGATCAGCTGTGGGGAGTGAAATGTTTATTGTTGCCTTATGTCACCTACAAATGCTGCATGATGCATCACTTGGATCAATATTATTACAGAAACTGAAATTATTTCCAGAATGCTCAAAATGAGGCGTGCAAACACATTGGGTGCAGATTTCAGTCTATCTGTGCTTTTTTCTGCTGTTAAACAGAAAATCCCTTGTCTCTCACATGTACTTGTATGGAAGGGCCATAAGTAAAATGCCAACACAGCAGCCTGCCTGGTTTATTATGAAACACTTAGGGAGCGTGCCGATCATTTCATGGATCTCTACCTTGCTGTCAAGGTGCCATTGCTGGTAATGTGCTGAAGTTCAGGATAGTCAGAGTGACTGTTAGACTCTGTGAGTCCTTGAACTTCTCAGCCATTTGTCCCTTTGGATGTGAGGACCTGTCCCCTGGGAGTTCAGACTGAAAGTCAGTGAGAACATCCAGGTGTTTCTGACAGCGGCTTGTGTACAATAAGCGAGTTCTCAACATCACCAGTGAAATATCTTTGAAAACAAGGGAGAAAGTTGATGCACTCTTACCACGGTACTTGTGTAATACTTAAGAACTTGGGATATCCCATCTATTTTTAGTAAAATGCAAATGACACGTGAGAAAAGTACCTCTCTGAGGAGATATCACCTCAACAATACTTTGCAGGATCATTTTCTAAGGTCAGATTCTCCACATTGAAGTGGAACGAAAGTAAGGAGCATATATGAAAAGGAAATAATTGCAAGAAGTTCAGGTTGAGACTGCAGTGAAATTCTCTGATTTTACTTGAGACAGTCAGAGAGAGACAGTATTTTCTTCCATTTTTTACATATAATGAAGAACACTGCAACATCCAGTATTGGATGTATATTAACTTAACTAAGCTATAAGCTAACAGGAGACAAGGCGTTTGACTCAGTGGTGAACTGATTAGATTTCAGAGGTTAAAGGTTACGGTCCTTGTGTCACAGAACGTATTTTTGGCCATAACTCATGAATTAATATGCTAATTAATTATGACAACATTTCACATGAATGTCTATTAGGTTAAAATAAAGGTCAACTTCACTGTGACATCATTATGTTTTGCAAAAACAATTTTCTGGCCATTATTCAACGCCATAACTCAGGAACAGAAGGGGAGACATTTGGCTGGACACTGAATTGGTGACACTATTTTTCGGTGCCCACCTTGTAACTGTGGTGATTGTATAGACATGGATGTAAACTGCAACTTGACTGGTTGGCATACAACCACAAGGTGGTAATTCTAGTTTTGACAGAAGACTTGAGTAAACTGAACAGGGAAGGTGAGAATGTCTTCATGTTGCAGACAGCAGAATGACCAGAGAGTTGGAAAGTGGATATTGAATAAATTAACCTCTAACGAGCGGGTAAAGGAGGAAGAAGGAGAGCTGTATGTAATTGAGGCAATGGTTTGGGTAAAGGTGAGCATTAGATCTCCCTGCTGTCATTATATACTCCAAATTAGATGAGGATTTGGACCCTCTAACCACTGTCATGTAGAAAAGGAAATACAAAATCTAATCAATATGTTTTGCAGCAGCTGCAGGGTCCTCAGTGGTGTGTGCTACCTTTTCATCTGCAGTTCATTCACACAGCTGAACCTTGTTGTGAACCACGCACCCAGACAAAGGTTTTAAAGATGTGTGGAAGGGGTTAATTTGACCACCTACATGCAGCCCCCGCTTTCACCTTCATTGAAACACTGACATCTTAATCTGCATTGAGTCATTTATATTCAGCATGGCACTCTGACTCACTCCAGATCCAGATAGCGAGCAGCCGGTGCTCCTATATGCACTTATGCAGCATAGGAGACCTTACATTTTCTCCGCTGCTCACACGTGAACACATGCCCTCCTTCTCTGTCCTCCAGTATGAAAACGCTCTTCCATTTGTATTTTATGCGTGCCTGTGTGTGTCTGCAGGCAAATAATCTGACTGTTTAGCATGTTAGCTCTATTCAAGTCTATTATTTCTCCCTCCATTGGCTCCATTCAGAGGGGCTCTTCTGCTCTGGAGTGCTGCCCTTTAAATGGCTGCCTGTGTCCCTCATTTTTTTGAGGATTCTTCTGATGCATGGTGAAAAATAAGCATGCCTTCTGGCAATGTGTGTGTGTGTGTGTGTGTGTGTGTGTGTGTGTGTTGGCTGGTGTTAAAAGAAGGAAAGGATGGAAAGAAAGAGGGGGGCGGGGGCTGCTAATGAGAGATTAATGTGGCAAACTAGGGAGGAAGAGGGCGGATAGAGGAGTGAGGAGATGTGGGGGGTACAAGGAAGAGGAGGTGATGGAGGGTTAAAAGGGATTCATTATCCTGGTAAAAGGTAAAATGTAAGCATGATAATGTAAGAAACCTGGTTCATGCAGACCAAAATCTGAGCTATTATAATGGCTTTTTGAAAAGTAAAAGACGACTTTTCTACATTCAGCTGTATTAGCATTTTTCACCTGTCCCTGAATGTGCAACATTAGTCATACGTTGCTAAATTTAATCAAGACATTTTAATAAAAAAGTGCCCCTTGCGTCACAATTTGTGTGGTGGACAAAATACAAGGACATCCAACGAAAGAGTTGACTTTGCAGTCAAGAGAAACAGCACAGCCTTGTTCACTTTGCACAACAGTCTGCAACCCTGCTAGTCTGCCAAAGTACAGTGAACAGCGTAATTTCACATATAATTTAAACACCCGACACAGCGTTTTATTCCAATAAAAAAATCTGATAACCTCAGACTAGATTAATTAATAGATTGAATCTTAAATATGTAAAACAAAACATGCATTAAGTATGGCAGTTCATCTGAACTGATTATGCATATATTTAGTGTGTGTGTGTGTGTGTGTGTGTGTGTGTGTGTGTGTGTGTGTGTGTGTGTGTGTGTGTGTGTGTGTGTGTGTGTGTGTGTGTGTGTCCATGCGTTGCGTGTGTGAAGACACAAGAAGAAAATATCAATTTGATTTTATAAATGTATCTAATCACAGATAAAGTTGATGCAGTTACCAAAAATATAGCTTCCAACTGCCAGTTTTGTATTAATAGGGCAAGTGTAGTAAAATATGTTATTTAAGTTAATGTTAATTATTATTAGCAAAATGTACTTAAAGTATCAAAAGTAAAAGTACTCATGCAGAAAATGGCCTGTGTGTGTTATACTAGTTTGGAAAATGTAAGTAGTGTTTTGTTGTTGCAGTTTGTGCAGGGAGAGCTAATTTTACATTGTTTTTTTTACTACTTGTATTTTATGAAATGATCACATACTGTATGTTCTATGTAAAATCAGAAGTGCGGTAAAAGGTACCTTATTTCAATGGTTTAGTGGTAGTTGATGAGGGAGGTTGTACTACTACAGTAGTTCTGTAGATCTAGGTTTCTGAACATTATCCTTCTCTAGCTTAACCAGAAGATAAATATTTTCTTACGTTGAATATTTAAATATTGAGGGATTTCATAAGGCAGTCTGTTGACTGAAGTAAAACCTGTGCGCCAGATGTTATTGTATAGAAAGACTATACTTAATCTTCCATTACACACAACAGAAAGTAACACATGTTGAGGTTGTTTCAAACATTCCCCATCTATATTTTAAATAACTCATAAGGATTTCTCTGCTGTTGCTCATCACAAACAGCTGATGTGTGTCAGCAGGCCATGATGGACAATGAAAAGGTAAAAAATGCAATCCAGAGAACGACATGCACTAAGTCTCATGAGTTATTCCCTCCATCATTAAAGGGAATCGGTGAACATTTAGAAGCCATCAGGGGTGTGAAGCTGCCTCATCACCTTCTTACTCAATTAGAAATCTATTTCTGGATATGAGGATGTTCGGATGGATTCTTTCCAAACTAGGACAGGAAGTCATGCCAGTTGCTTTGTGTTAATCATTTATATTTTTCTATTCCAAGTTTTAGAATCTTTGAGCTCTTGCTGCTATACAGAGATAAATAAAAGCCACAGAAAACACAGAATTGGGTAATCAAATGCATCATTTGCCATAAACGAAGCAAGCATGGCCTTAAATCCCTTTTTTGTCACACTGTTCAGTGGGAAATGTATTTATATATTTTGCTTTATCTATTATTTATAAAAGAGTTGAAGTGTGTGTTAGAAAGTGAACCAGAAGTCCAACCTGCTGCTGCAGTGTTTAACGAACCCCAAAGTACAGAGTTGGATGGACCAACATACTGAAGATTTTGCTATTCTAACAGTACGAGTGGGACCCAAATGTCCATAAGCACTCTTGAACTTTTGAAGAAGCGTTTGTCCTGTTTGTTGTGAGGATGGATCTCCCAATTAGATTATGAGATACTTTGTGTGCACAGTTGGCATTTGATTCTGAAATGTTTAATCCTTTAAGGAGTTTGAATTTGCCAAGTTAAGTTAAGTTAATGACCGTCTGTCTCTAAGTGTTTTATAGCTGTTGTGTCCAAGAGGAAATTTTGGCCTGATTTAACACTACAGTACAAGAAATGCTATGAGGTCAAGATAGTCGTTCGGAATTATCCTCTAACAATCATATCCGCAGCAAATCTAATAGAAATTCAGGTAACATGCCATTCATTCAAGTGTTGGTTAAGGGGAACATTTGACATGAAAGCTGCACACTACAGAGAGGGTGATCTCTAAAACCAAATTTCAATGCAATTTAGTTAATTGATCAAAAAGAACCAACCAGCCGCACCAGAAGGCCGTATATGAACATAAACTCAGTATACTGTTGATATAATACATGTAATGCTTGATGTATTATATATTTTAAATAGAAGTGATCAACATCACAGTGGCTGGCTGTTGTCTGTAATCCACTTGGATTTATCCTGAATAACAAGTATGCATCTATGTTTCAGAATTTTTGTTATGTAGGTTTTATTCAACCCTGAGCTTAACACAGTTCAGAAGTAAACATTACACATTATTAAACGTATTTCTTAACAAAAAAATGGAAAAAGCAGCATTAAAGATGCAAAATATACACATAATATGGCTGAAAAGCCTCAATGCAAAACTTTCACAGTCCACGTCGACCTTTCAAACATCCGTATCAGTCAACTGCTAATATCAACATTGTTCATGCAACATTAACGCTAATGAAAGCCTAACGGATTGAAGTGAATTGCTTTGCCAGACAGAGACGCCCGGAATATTTTAAGACTGACACAGACAGAAAGGGGAGTGGGAGGGAATTAGCAGTAGGTCTGCACTCAGATCACAGTAAATACGTCATGTGAATTCAGAGATGGGTCTTAACAGGAACCCACTCTGGCCAGGGGAGTTTTTCTCACAAACCGGAGGATTCTGTTACAGCTCACACACATACTCATACTCATGAGCAGCTATCACATTTTTGAAATGACAGGAAGTAGCTGCAGCACTGCAGCCTTCAGATTTCAAGCTGCAAGAGATTCCTTTGGTATGTAGATCAAGTAGAAAGGATAACACTGAGGAGATCATATTGAACCGCAAAGATCATTATAAAATGACTGAATGAGAATGAGTGAAATCCTCGTGTTAATGTTGTTAATGCTGCAGTCTTATCTTCATCTTATTCTGAAGAGGTAGTTACCTCTTATATAAGAGGTAACTAAATATGTCACTTTTAAAGAAGAAATATCTTTGTATTCATTGTCTTACAGATGAAAAGTTTAATTTATAGATATCAAACACACCACTTAAATGCAGTCAGTGGTGTTGCTGCTATATCCTTCATTGGTCTTGTATGACCAGTAGCTTATATGCTGGCTAATGTTAGAAAACGTTAGATGCTGCATAACTGACATTACTGAGTCTGGTCACTGATCTTATGTCTCATCTATGCCTGCGCTACTGATACACATGGTAAACAATATACCAGCTCAACATCAGCATGTTAGTATAGTCACTGTGACTATGCTGACTCCACTTCTATCAAGCATGTTTTGAGCAGCTGTGTTCAGCATAGAAAACTCGTATAAACTCCACTGGTACACCAACTACCCAGACAGATAGACAATGACTAGTAACAAATGAATATTAGACTTATATTCATCAGGAAGACGGAACCACGACTCAAAATGAATATGAATATTGCTCTGTAACTGCTGGATGTATAAATAGACAATTATTTGCTTAGACAATCTCTAATGAAAACTTTATAAACACACAATATGTTGTGTTTTTAGCTTGTTCCATTAAAAGAAGGAAACAAAACAAATGATGCAACTTTTAAGCCACCACCTGAAGGGAAATTTAATGTGCGATTATCCTGAAGGATATTGTCATTTAAAAATGTATCTTTAATATAAAGAGGTTATTATTCTCAGCTGGTGCGGTGCCTGTTTAAAACGTGCCTGTTCCAAACGGGCCGATTGTTTGGCCTCCGGTATTGCTGCTTGCAGCTTTCTTGAGACACTGCACTTCCTTGGGTCCTGAGCAATACACCTGCCACGACATTGTTGCTTTCCCTAGCATTGCTAGAGTATACGTGTACATACATTATACGTATATATTTGCTAAAAGCTAGCTATTTGGGACCAGGTTATTTCCAGGAATGAAAGCGTTCATTTCAAAAGTTATATTGCTGATGCTTGAAATGTTTGTTTGCCACAACGTAACATCTCCGGTCTGTCTTTCTTCATCTGTTGCTGAATGTACTGTAGCAACCGACGGAGAGCGAGCTGTACCCTGCATGCTGTTCAGCGTTATGTACACAGTGTGTGTACTACTAAAAGATATGTCCCATAGATCCAAGAGCTCACACTCTACACTGCACTTCTTGGCTCCTCAGCAATACACCTGCCAAGTGTGAGGTCGATCAGATGACGGTTGTTTAGAAAATTGAAGGACAGGCAGACAGACAGAGACTACTTCCATTTTAATTAGATAGAGAATGACCAAAATGTCCAAACATAAAAGTTTTCTTTTTCTACACTATGTTCACTTTCTATCTTATCTTATATACAAAAGTTAATCAAAGCTGATAATGAGATATCATGGAAATTAATGGTGATGAACTGTGATGACTCAGCACAGTACAACACAATGTTTTCACTTGATATTAACTCGGTTATTCAGCATTAGGAGCGTCAATTACTTTCCAATTTACACAAGAAGCTCTGATAGAAAATATAGCTAGACAGATGAGCTGTGATAAGAATATCAGGAACCTCTGTGCTGCTCTGGTTGCTATGTAGACACATGAATAACATATTGGGAAGTTTAATGAGGAGGTGTGTCCAAACAATTAGCTGTTAGTCTGGTTTAATGGTCATTAGATTTCCAGTGTTAATGGATGAGTTGCATTGATAGAGAAACCCTTCGAGGACTTTGTTCATTAGCTGCTGTGTTCATTAGTGAGAGGTCATACGTGCAAACTCCACTGGAAGGAGGGGATGAGTCATGACCTGGCTGTCCCTGGCCCACAGCTATGACTTCTTGATCTTTAACCCCTCATCCTTGGGAAAACAACAAAGATAGAGGGGAGCCAACCATTTCTCTCTAGCATTTCTAAAAGTAATAGATACCAGGGTATGACCTGATGATCACAAGCTGAACTTGTTAGTCTCTTAGGAAGGTAACCATTGTTTAGGCCTCTTTAAACACTGAAATCAAATCCAGGATCATAATCATGCATTCCAAGTCCGATACAAATCTGCCTACATTTAATACCCAACTTGCTCCTGGTGTTTGTGCAGGTTTCAGTTATGGTTTCCTGTGTTAGATCAATGTCTTTTCTCTCCAAAGCTTTTATTAGCTTTGACAAACAGCTGCACTAAGTCATCATGGTTCCTCAGTTATTTCCAGCGTTAAATAATTCAACAGAAATGTTAGCACCTCCATTGCCAGCTGTCACACATTCCCATCACAGCTTGTAACTCATCGTTTACACATTCACTCTGTTATCAGCCAGCGTTTGTACAGTTACTGTGAAAGTAGATAATGACAGTCAAATTCTTCATTTTAGAATAAACCTAATTAAAAAGAGGACAATTAATGTTATGTAATCATACTTCATTAATCATTTTACTGTAATGCAGCTCTAGTTATCAAAAAAGGCCAAACAAATATTAACATTTCATATTTTTATTTTAACAATGAATCAAACATGCCGGAAGCTACAGTAACAATGTTTTTTAACACTCTAATTGGATGACTCAGATAATAGTGTTAATTCAGTTTCAATTCAATTTTATTTATAGTATCAAATCATAGCAAGAGTTATCTCAAGACATTTTACAGATAGAGTAGGTCTAGACCACACTCTTTAATTTACAAAGACCCAACAATTCTGGTAATTCCCCCAAGAGCATTTAGTACGACAGTGGCGAGGAAAAACTGCCTTTTAGGGAGAAACCTGGGACAGACCCAGGGTCTTGGTAGGCGGTGTCTGACGGTGCCGGTGATGAACAGTGGCAATAAAGATAATGGAACTATGAAAACTATGAAAGTCCTTTGTCTGAAGCAGTTAGAAGGTCGTTAGTAATTTTCACTAGTATCACTCTGTGCTATGATGACTGAAAGTCTTCAAATGAACTATTGCTACGTAGACATAACTGATGAGCGACTACCTTCTCAAGGATCTTGGAGAGAAAGGGAAGATTAGATATATGTAGGTCTATAGTTGGCTAAGACCTCAGGATCGAGGGTGGGGTTTTTTTAAGATTTTTTTTGGGGGGGCTTTTCCCAGATGAAGACATGAAAGGGGGAGAGAGATGGGGGATGACACGCAGCAAAGGGCTGCGGGTCGGATTTGAACCCGGGCCGCTGCAGGACTCTGCAACGCTCTTACTGGGTGAGCTAGAGGCCGCCCCAGAAGAAGAGGTTTTAACACAGCTACTTTAAATGACTGTGGTACATAACCTGGTCATAAAGACATATTGATCATATCTAGTAATGAAGTATCAACCACGGGTAACGCTTCTTTAAGAAGCCTTGTTGGGATGGGGTCTAAGAGACAGGTAGATGGCTTAGCTGAAGAGACCTTTAACATTAATTGTTGAAGGTATATAGGATAAAAGCAGTCTAAGTATATGTCAGGTCTTGTCGTTCTTTCTAGCCGTCCTGCGTTTAAAGGTAAACCGTTAGGCCTGGGCAATAATTAAATAACTTATCGTGTTGTGATAGACAGTTGATAAATATCAATATAAAACATGTTCAATATATACTGATAAGAGACGGGACCACCAAATCTAGCAACTGGGTTTGTAAGACAGACGTGGCCCCATACTTAATTACAGTATTTGTGTGTTTTTCATTGTTGTGTCGACATTAGGGTTGGTAATTGCAGAACAGTTTAATGTTATATTAAGTGTTAAACAGAAAATCTTAAATTCGGCATGTTTGTTCTTAGTGTTTTAGGTAATTATAATTATGAATAGTTATAAATATCAATCAATATGATCAAGCAATATCGTGATGTACCTCTCAGCCATATCGCCCGGACCTATGAACCGTTAGAAATTGAGGGCATGAGGTGATGAATTTTATCTCTAATTGTTATAATTTTATCATTAAAGAAGCTCATGAAGTCGTCACTACTCAGAGCTATAGGAATAGATGGCTCAATAGAGCTGTGACTTGTTAGTGTTCCAGTAATTACCAGCGTGTTCATCAGTTTTTAGTGTCCCCTGGAATGTTCTATTGTTTGTTTAGACCTGTGTGTGTGTGTGTGTGTGTGTGTGTGTTTCTGTGTGTCTCTGAGCCCCTGATTGCAACATGATCGGCCAATTACTGAACTTTTATCATAGCAGATACACCCCCTCCTTGGTCGGTGGACAGAAGGAGGGAGTGGATGAGCTGATGAAGAGAAGCTGGGCATTTTTACTGCTGTGTATGGTGGTTTAATAACTCCATAAAAAATCACTCAAATGATGGGTTCAGCTCAGAATGCTCACAGTACAGCCACTGAAAATATGGAACGGAAACCAAAGCTGCTGTTTGAATTACACAGGTTATCCTTAGGTTTAGGCTAACCGTGTTTCATACACAGGGAAGTGTAACAATAATTGGTCTGGGATTGTGAAGACACATTATTTACCAAACCACTTGTTTACTTCATCAGCAGCCAACAATCAAACCTATATAACAGACTTAGTGACAAGGCTGTAGTGTTTAAGGATAATGGTTACCATGTCAACCCTCTCCCCTGAACATTATGTTAACAGACAACTAATTAGCATTAGCAGATACATTTGATAGGAAATGTAACCCTGACTTTTTTCATCAATTTAACGAGGAAACATTAAATATAAAACATATCTGCAAAAACAGTCTAAAAACTATCTATGTATTTTAAGTGTTACAGTACATGTACGAACACATTTTTATCTACACATTTTCAAAGTGGACTGACTACTGAATCACGAGTCATTAGCTGTTAGCAGTGGAGGTCACCTCAGTGGTCACTGAGAGCCATGTTTTAAGCTCAGCTGTGATTCACAGTATATTACATCTTTGTTAAAAACATATTTAAAAAACAGCAAAATACCACAGAAACAACCATAATCTGATGGCTCAATCTTAAATAATAGGCTGCTGAGCTATTTACCGTATATGCAGTGCTTATATAGGCTAGATTTTTACTGAATTGAAAGTGGATTAGCAAAAGAATGGTGATCTCTTACTTTGTTTGTCTTAAGGAAACAGGTTCATACTCCATTGCATGTGCAATCCCAATGGATTTAAAAAGATTTTTGCAGAACTATTTTGAAGAAATGTATTCTACACATTGGTAGTCACTTCCAGCATTTTTTAGCTACAGGTTGCAACACAGCTTTGTCTTGTTTTTGAGTCAAAAGAGCCAAAAGAAACCATTATACAGGGCTAGATGAGAACTTTTCTTCTTTCTCAAGAAATGGCTCACCAAACATGATGTGCTCAAAACAGAGGAGTAGTTTTGGGAAGTCCTGGAATATGGCTGCGGTTGTAAAATCTATGATTCATCAATGTAAACTGATCACACAAACGAACATTTCTGGCTTCTAACAAAAGAGAACGGTCACTGATGTGCACAGGTGCTACATGAATGAACCAGGCTACATTTTGTTTACATTAGCAGTGGTCAGAGCAGGAGTAGCATTAGTAAAGTACAAGTTTTTTTTCTCCAGCAGTAATGTTGCTTTTGGTTCTAGATAACTGTAAAGATAAAAGGAAAATCATTCAATACTGATTTGATTTTAAGCAAGGCCCTATTTTGCTCTCAAACGCACAAACGTGCATTCACACAGCTGACGTAGAGGCTTATTTTTGGAGACATCTTGCAGTGGATTTGGAGACCGAGCAGGAAAGCAGCTTGTTTATGCGATGCCCTTGACATTTCCCAGCTCCTCGCTTTAGCTCAGTCAGAGAATCAAAACGCATATTATTGAACCGCCGTCCTACAGCACACCACTACATCCAGCCCCCACTTCGTGTCCTGCCGCACCCTGGTGGTGATAATGAATTGTCCTTGAATCCTAAACCCCCTCCTCTCCTCTCGGAGTAAATCCGCTGACTTGCACAATCCTGTGGGAACAGACTGCATGATGATGCACATTAATGGCTCAAGGAGAAAAGGCATTTCCCCCCGACGCTGCATGGCTGGGACCGCTGAGATGTTTGATTCTGTGAGTGAACCAAGGAAGGAGATGGGGGTGAAGGGAAGGATGGAGGGAGGAGAATGAGTGGGTGGGAGAAATGAAAAGCATTTTTTAACTTTGATTTGTCATAATGTCAGCATTAAAACTGAAAATGTAAATCATTGTGGATAGAAAGAGAGAATGGGTATGCTTTTTAAACACAGAGTAAAAGGCAATTTTTCTTGACATCCAGGGTTTATATGACTTAGTAGGATAAGTTAAAGAAAGCATATACAGTACATGTAGGAATACATATTCCCTTCTGTACTACTACTCTGTAATATTGCCAGAAGCAGTTGTTTGTTGTCAGCTGTCAGGAGAAACAAGGTGAGAAATAATTTTGTTATGCAATACTAACATTTACAATTTTCAAGAAGAGTGTGCCAGAAGAGTGTCTACACTGCAGTGTAGACAGGTGGATTTGGATTTTTATGAGAGCTTTAACAATGAAACAACTCTTTCTGCTGGGTCTACCACTTCCAGTAGTGCAGGTATTAAATATGTAAAAGTACAACATTGGCTTGTTTACTAATTTAACTTGAAGGCGGAGAAAACCTGCGACTTTTTGATTAAAAAAAGGAATTCCTCACTGACGATATATTACTTTGAAATTCAGCCAAGCTTGACATCAACCAATTTGAGACATCAGCAATTAAATCATCAGAGGATGGTGCAAGGTGTGACAAGGCAGTTTTCATAAAAGTTACACAAGCTGCTGGATGCCAGGAAAATAATTATAGTTGTATTGCTTCTTCGTGTGTATAAGCCTCCAGCACATTATGAAACATTAGTGGAAAATGCTATAAAAAAAGATGAAAAATTATTAGTCTGTCCTGGTTGCGATATTACGAATCCCACTATGGCCCGCCAATACCCGCCCTTCAATAGCATTTATTGGCCAGGCGTCCATGCTTAGGCAAGGTAACATAACCCCATTTGTTCAGGTCCTATCCCCTGACCAATCGGCTATCCTAACCTTAACCACTCAAGGTCAAATGCCTAACCCCAACCAATCGAGCTGCTTCGTAGGGCGGGTCTTGGTGTGGCCATAGTGGGATTTGTAATTTTGTGTCCTGGTTGACGTGGAAACATCTGTGGTCACTTGTGGTAACTGCTAAGTATGATTTAGCACAGATCCCTGAGTTAGGAGTTTTCTTGAAATCATGTTTATATTCTACTAATTTGCAACTGCAAAATACATTTTGATGGAAATGTAATGTCGCCCGGATTATGCTTTCAATTAACATCAGGAAATGTTGCTGATTAACATATCTGGAAAGTTGCAGAAGCTTTTGTGTATTTACTAACAGTTTTGTTTAATGGCAGTTTTAGATTTGATGTTATTTTTCAAATCACTTAAGATCACAACCTGCAATAAGTGTTGCTCTCACCTTTTTGCTTCTCCATCTGTATGACATTTAATTTTTCTCTTTCTCAAAAGACACACACACACACACACACACACACACACACACACACACACACACACACACACACACACACACACACACACACACACACACACACACACACACACACACACACACAGACACACACACACACACACACACACACACACACACACACACTCATCATTCATACCCCTCCATGGATCCAGCCCTCCTCCCAGTGTTATTTCCTGTCTCCATGGGGAGCAGAGAGTGGGTTAATGAGGCAGACAGGCCAGATGATGCTCCTCCTGGTGAAGAACATCCAAAGTTTCTTAAACCTGCATTATGCAAGACCCCTGTCTAACAAAAATTGCAAGAGATAAAAACTGTGTATATGAGTGTCTGTCTGTATCTTTTTCAGCTATAATACTTGTTTAGGAATGTCTGACCAACAATCTCCCTGTATAAATTTAAGTACACTTAAAGGGAAATTTGTCAACCTGGAAGCTATTGTCATATTTTTGTCCACTATCATGACACCTCCATGTTTTTATTATTATTATTATTATTATTATTATTATTATTATTATTATTATTATTATTGTGTGTATATTATTATATTACAATTAACAGAAATAATCTCAAAGTGTGTCCGTATCCATGTCTAGTCTGACTAAAGAAAATAAACACAGATATCACTACAGCTGTTGTAGTGAGACAGATAGCTGCTGTAGAGCAATTAGCCATAACTGGAGTCTCTCTTTATCATATAGTGGTAGTCAATGGAATCTGCACAATGTGTGCCTTACCAGAATAATCTTCTCTTTCTAATAGTTGTTACTACTTTAGCTTCAACAAATGTTTAAGAAAGCTGCAGGAGGCTCGTGCAGATCCTCGGTGTTCTCACTGGAATCCATATATACAAATCTCTGCACCAGATGGGATGAATAAAATGTTATCATGACCAACAATAAGACCCCGGCTTCACTTTATCCTCCATTAATGTCCTCAAAAAACCGTCAGGCAATTCTATGCTTTTGTTAGCATGCTAACACGCTCATAAGGCCAATGTTAACATGCTGATGTTTAACTGGTAATGTCTCTATATTCACCTCCTTAGTTTAGTGTGTTAGCATGCTAACCTTTGCTGATTAGGCTAATGGGAATGTAATTTGTTTTGGAGGTATTTAGTCACAAACCAAAGGATTAAACAAGTTAATCATAGTAATTATGACCTGATGATTGTATTAAATGATACAATAAGGGATCAATTAAAAGTGGACTGACCGGCATTGCCATCTCTGCAGCCATGGAGCCACTGTGGCTAAAAACTGGTGTTGGTCTTACGTAAGTTTCTCTTTCATATTTGTCATGGTTCAGAAATTGCTTGTGTGTAAGCACCAGGGCGTGTTTATATTTGATAATTCAGTCTTTCAAACTAAACTCTGATGATGTGCATCCTTTTTAGATGGTTTCGATGGAAGTCGATGAAGTGTGGGCAACTGATGGGACTAGAAGATTATATGCACAAAAAGGGAGGAGGGGGGAAGAGAGGGAGAGTGAGTGGAAGAAAGGAATGTGCTCAGGGGATAGAGGAGAAAACATTTTCTGACGTGGTTTGACACCAACCTAATACAAAATGTAAACTCACACGCACAGGGCTTCTCATTGACGCTGATAGGTAGTAATGGGGGAATAGCGTTGTGTTGTTTCTGCAGAAAACTAGAGAGCTCAATGTTGGACCAAATCCAGACGGGTGTCATCCTCTCGCACTTTCTGTTTATTCCAAGACCTTAAGAGAAGTGAGGAAACTTTAATGATCTCTGCAGGGAAAATGGGTGTTAGAGCATCAAATGACAAACAGGACACAGTATGTATGAGTTAATGTAGTACAGTAGTACTATATATGAATATATGAAACTATCTACCAATTAACAGATGTAGAACCATCAGTTTTGGGATGTTCTAAACCAGTCTGTAGGAACGGGATCAGGCCTTCATTTACATCATATGTTTGCTGTTTGTACCTCAGGTCCACCGACTGTTAAACCACATTGCAAGTAAGTGAACAGCAGAGCTGAACAAAAGAATAAACAGTAACCAGCAGTTTTTAATTAAAGATATCCAATCTGACAGCGGGCTCACCTGTTGACAACTGACTCATTGTCTCGATTTCTGTGACAGTTTGCAGGTGCATCAAATCTCTATAGAGCAGCTGTTAGTAAAAAATATAAAACCGCACCTGAACTGCAGTTTTTTGGTCATCCTGTAGATGAAGAAATGCTTTCTTAACTTTCCGGCACAACAGATCCATATTAAAGGGATACGCCACCATTTGTTGAAATAGGGCTTATCATGGTCTCCCCTAGCTGTAGATAGGTGGGCCAATGCATTTTTTGTCTCAGTGCAAGTAATTAGGTTGTTGCTTTTGGCGTTAGCTTTCCACCTAGCTGGAACTCCTGCCCCTCGCCCCGCGTTTCCCCACACCGGCTAGCGACATCCAGCTACATGGCTGGCTGAGGTGCTGGTCTCTGTAGCAGGCAAAGCTCGCGTAGTGTGTCGAGTATTCCGTCTGTAATAAAGTGTCCTGCATATTCTCCGATCTGTCATCTGTACCAATGTATCCCGATGGTACAAATGTCTTAACAGCGGCAATGTTGTGTATTGTTTAGGGTCCTTGCCACCACAAGACAAATCAGCATTGCAAATTGAACATGTAGCTCTACTTGAATCACCTTCTTTTGACTGAAAGTACTGCCAAACAACACTTTCTGCTCACAAGTTCCATTTTCACTTTCTCACAGCCTATTGTAGTTGCCCGGCTTTGCTACTGCATCCAGTCTAGCTCCACGGAGCTGCAGCTCTGTCATGGGTGCGTTTGTTTGCAATGGAACGTTCTATTGAGTTTCGCCTCTTGTTACTTCTATACTCTTTGGCAAGAGCAGAAACTCAACACAACGTTTGCCTCTTTTTCTTGAGTTTTGCCTTGTTACTTCTCTTTGGTAGCGTTCGGTTCGGTCCAAAAAATTCAAAAATTCGGCCGAACTCCGTCAAAAAGCCCATAGTTCGGCCGAATCCGAACCCGAACTCTGGGTTCGGTGCATCCCTACTAAATACTGCAGGTTAGCTTTGGTTGTTGTGACATGGTCTCTTGCTTGCGTTTATTCTCTGTTTTACTTAAAGTCATATATTACTAGGGCTGGGTATCGTTCAAAGGTTTTTGATACCAGTACCGATACCAATACCGTGACTTCCATAACGGGTCCTGAACAATACTTTTTTCAATACCGATTTTATAACATGAATTTTAACAAAGAACAACAACAACAACAGTAAATTACAACATTACGTATTACGGCACAAATCTTTTTATTTATTTTATAGTTCCTAAGACCTGAGCCCCGTTGTGTTTTTCCTGTGTGTCTCTTTGACATGTAACGTTAGACAGCCAATCAGCAGAATTATTAGATCTTGGTAGAAGCATGCTTATTGGCTCACTGTCACTGATGAGATTTACTCTTTAGGTATTTAGAAGAAAAATCCCGCACACTGACCATTACGCAAGCAAACAATTTATTTACGTTTTGGTCCTAGACCTTCATCAGGAGGTCTAGGACCGAAACGTTGTAAATAAATTGTTTGCTTGCGTAATGGTCAGTGTGCGGGATTTTTCTTCTAAACTTCTGATCTGCCACTTTGGATCACATCCTACGCACCTGCCCGACCAAAAGAGGTGTGCAAAAAAGCTTTCTTATGACGCTTTAGGTATTGAAATTTGGTATTGAATGATGAGGCATTTTTTGATACTCGATGCTATAGAGGCAATTCGGTCGGTGCCTAAAGAGTACCCAGCCCTATATATTACACACAGCACTGAGCCATGCAAAAAACAAAAGTCTACTGAATGAGTTATGAGTCTGAATTTAAGAGCAGCATTGTAAATGGACCTAAAGACATTTTTAATGAAGTGTTATAAATGTAGTTTTACATAGTCTTTGTAGCAAGATAAGAAAATGGCAAATCATCAAATGAGTGGACCAGGAATTGCTACCATGCTTTTTAAAATTGCTTACCATGTTCAGCATCAGCGTGTTGGCATGCTAACATTTGCTAATTTCCACTAAACACAAAGTACAGCTGAGACTGAGGGGAATGTCATTAGTTTAGATGTTGTGGTTACAGGTCACAGAATCAAGATCAAGAAGATGTTCTGATACCATTTTCATACCTGAACTTGTGTACTTGCTAATACCCGGTAGCTTTATACTACAAAACCTGTATGGATCTGATGTGATTGCTATTATTGTTGCATGGCCTGACTTTAAAGAGGCTTTGACTTGACTTTAGAGGTTAAACTCTTTGTAAAACATGAACAAATACAGAGACGAATGCCATAACACTTTCTTTAATTATCTAGTTTGATAGTCACTCCTAGCTGAAAAAGAATAAATAAATCTAGGTATAAGTAACATTCATTTTAAAAACAGTTTAAGTGCAGCAAACCTTGCATACTGTACAAATCACAGTTTTACTGATGGTATTTTCCAGTGTAAAATATTGCCAAATTTGCTGACATTTTGCTAGCTCTGACTAACATTACACCAGCATATGTGTAGCGCACATAGGTAGCGTAAATGAGCTATCGCTACTCTCTGTTCCTCGCAGCACAGTGCAACTTTTAGTGGACAACAGCACTACTGTTTTAGAGAAGTGACAAAGAATTGATTTTCGGAAAACAGACGTTTTATCCTGGTGAAACTACTTTAGAGTTCTTTCCGGGGCTAATAAATGGCATGATATCGGTTCGGTGGAAAGACTTACATTTTTGCCGACACCCGATCCAGCACTGAAGGCTGCATCTGAGCATTTCTGTTACGGGTATCAATTCAATTCAGTTCAATTTTATTTATAGTATTGAATCAAATCATGACAAGAGTTATCTCAAGACACTTTACAGAGTAGGTCTAGACCACACTCTATAATTTACAAAGACCCAACAATTCCAGTAATTCCCTCAAGAGCAAGCATTTAGTGCGACAGTGGCGAGGAAAAACTCTCTTTTAGGGAGAAACCTTGAGTGGCGAGGAAAACTTCCTTTTAGGGAGAAACCTGGGACAGACCCAGGCTCTTGGTAGGCGGTGTCTGACGGTGTGATGAACACTGGCAATAATTCAATCAGGAGAGACTTTGTTTGCAGATATGCAAAAGAACAATATTTATTATACAACTGCATGACAAAAATGTATGAGTCTTTTTGGAGATTAGACTCCATCAAATTAATATTTTTTAAAGGGGTAGAGAATAGGAAACATATCCCCCGATGAAGTCTAGACACTGGTGGCGGCGGAGAAGAGACCGGGGACCAGACCGACGAGGCAACGGAGCGGCCAGCCGGGAGAATCATGAAGACTGGAGGCGGCGGGGGAGGTGGAGGGTTGAGCGCTTTGCCTGCAACAAAAACTGAACAGCACAGGGAGAACATATTTAAGCAGAGCTGTAGTGCTGCGATTGGTCCTTGAATTCCGTGGTCATGTCTGATTGGTTTAAGTGAAAGTATCGCTTCTAAACAGCTGATTTGATTTACAGAGAAAGAGTACTAATGATTGGGTTAATGACATCTTCCTGAAAGAATTTGCACTGAGCTTCATTAGTCATAGATAATGGAACTATGCCTAGAAATAGTTGTAGTAGTTCATGGTATCGGTATCAGAAAAATAATTTCATGGCAGGAAATCCTATTGACAGGCTTTTGTTTTCCATAAAAACTCATTGGCCTTCATTTAACTTTGCGGTGGAAACATATAAGCTCTTTAGCCACCGGTTTCAACGCTGTGCTAGTTTCTTCTGTTAGGCTCTGTGGCAAAAGGAGTGAGGGAGTAGCGGGGGAATGAGAAGATAAATCCTGAACCCAAATGCTGTTGATAACGCTTGTTACCAGCCGTAATGAGGTCAGAGTCGCCGTTGTCTGCCTCAGATGGAGATTTATACAGAAATGACGAGGTCCAGCTGTGTCCCACAGCACATACCAATAAAGATAGATCTCCTTGAATAGCTTTGAGCATGAAAGGTGACCACCATGATAGAGAATGCCGGTGGTCTGTTATGGAGGTGAGACAAACACCTGGGGCATTTCACATTATGAAGAAAAGTGACTTGTGGACAGTTGAATGAGGTACTATGCACCCTATTCACAATTAGCATGCTGTTTTTGATGATTGGCTATCTCACACCAAACTGTGCTTCCACATTGTGAACAATTAAGATAATGTGTCACTCTTCTCTGACCAACAGTGGGGGGTGAGAGAGGCATGATTTCATCCATGTTGACTGTAGCTACACATTTTTAAACAGGAACATTTTACACTATTGGCTTTGTTGGTATTCTCTTTTATAGCAGTGTTTTGATGAGTTCAACTGGAGTCCTGAAAAAGACTTGGAATTACTTAATATCATATTATAAATCCTAGTATAAAGCGCAACAAAGTCCTAACCCTAACCCCTTAAGGAGGTTGGGCTGGACGGATGGGTCAAAGAACACAGGACTTTCACCTGGGAGATTGCTGTTTGTGTTCTTTGTGAAAGCAAAAGTCATTGACTTGCGCAGGCGCACTAATCGCTTGTGTTCATGCTCCACTTTCACCTACCTATATTATTTATTTATTTATTTTCATGTTTGTCTATAATGATGTTTCCTCTTTGGTTACTGGCATAAGTTCAGGGTCATCCAGCTGTAGACAGTAGCGGATGATTTTTTATGAAAGTCAGTTGCAGAATCTCCCAACTGAAATACTAAAGTAAAACTTCTTGAGGCTCACCCCAATCATCTGATTTATGAATTTGGGCCAGCAGGGAGACTTCTTGAAAGTGGAAAGCAATTAAACACACAGGCTGAATCGCTTCACTGTACTGAGCTTTACTGAAGTGTAACAGCAGCAGAAGGAGGAAAGAGAGACCAGAGTTACCCACCGCCATGTCATCTCTTCTCCACAGTGAGAAAGAGTCTACATTGGTAGCAAAACAAATAAGAGAGCAAAGACAGGAATGGGCTGCTGGGAACACACACATTTACAGTCGACTGGGAGGAGGGAAGGCTAGAGAAGAAGAGAAAGACAAAGAAGAGAAAACACAGAGGATAACAGATGGAGTGTGGAAG